>JAQIXX010001090.1:0-39423 GCA_034700605.1 Willowsia nigromaculata
GGGTGCAACAAGGGTCATATTGTTTGCAATATGACCCTGGTTGCACACATAGATAGGAGGAAGGGGTAACTCCAAACACACTGGACATTCAATCAGCTTCCTGACCGTTTCAGAATGCGCCAACTCGTCTAGTATACTGAAAGGAAGGAAAGTAGGATGCAAACAACATCACAAATTAAATTAAACTACATTCGCCCAGCTTAATATCTTTAAGTCTGACCTCTGTTCTTTGCTAGCATCAGTCTGAGCCTGCGATTCGGCCATTATTTTTCACGCGTGGTATAAAATTTAGAAAGTACAATAAATATTTGCCTGATTTTTTCTTTGTCTCTGCCGTCTCTCCGATCTTCGCATCATCAAAATATGAGCCCAAAAAGGACATGATAAATAACCGACCAATACTTTCAAATAATGTAAATCCATAATATGATTGATACGTACTCGCCTCTCGCGTTGCGTTAGCACTAATTAGCTCATATTACACATGGTAATCTATATTATGGAGAATGGAGAAGGCCGAGCGCACAAGGCACAAGCAAACCAGTAATATGAGTAGAAATAAAAATAAATGACAGAAGATGAATGACAATTTTATAAAAATGCTTTCATTAGTTCTAAATAACGGATCATACTTTGGTTATAAAAAATGACATATCAGTGAGCAGTCTATATAATGTTTACTATACTAAAATGTTACGAAGGTTGTAATTGCCCTCTCTTTGTAGCTTTCCCAAATTCTTTATATGCCTTGCTCTTCTTCTGTTTTCGTGGAGTATCAGCTTCCAGTTCGAAAAATTTGAAACGATACATGAGAGCACTTCCATCCATTTCAGTAAGACAATTTTCCTACACAGAATAAAACGCCATCAACAACCTGACACATTTCCAAATTGAATGGAGAATTAGAAAAGGAATATATACCGTGGGTTCTCGCGTCTTCTCATAGACAAGAAGCCTTCTAGATGCTGTTGATGTGAGACACTGTTCACAATTCGCCACCAACTCAAAAGTAGGGTTACAGGGTAGCTTTTCCTCATCATATTCAGTCCTTTAATAACAAAAAATGTAAAATTATAATTGACTGTATTATTCCCAATTCCAAATTATAATATCCTCTCAATGCTTCAAACCTGAATTTACCTTGAAATTGGAATCCATAATACTAATCTACCACCGACTGGCAATGATCGCGAACTAAAATTTAATAGATCTGTGAAAATATCTTGTAAAGTGTAGCTAATTTTTGATGGAATGTGCATCGCTAAATGTTCCTCTTTGATTTTGAATCCATCTGGATATTGTTTGTCGGTTCCTAGTTTTTCTGTTGCTTCTCTAATTCCATACGGAGCTGCAACGTACAAAAGAGCACCTCTGTTACAAGTGTTACAAAAGTATTGATTCATAGAAATCGTCTTACTTACGATCAGTAATGATTGCATCGAATTTGAAATCTTCTCTCCACAGTGGTCGTGATGCATCCGCCACTACTACATCCAAGTATTGGTCTTCGGCATCATATTGTCGTAAATTGGCTCGGACGCTTTCGTCGCTTGCGCGTTCTTTCTAAATTCATAGAAAACCACGAGTTAATTTTACTGAAATGGCATTTAGACTTGAAAGAGATTTCCGTTTGCTTACTGTGAACGCTCTAGACGACCTAGTTTTGGCATGAACCATTAAATAATCAATGTCGTTGCCGACGACATAGGCATTCAGGACTCCAGCTGCTACTAGAAGGCTTCCAGTACCTACAAACGGGTCCAAAACCACATCGTTTTCGCGAATGAGTGCTAAATTTGCCATTAGCAAAGATAGTAGAGGGTCCATTGACGTATTTCCAATAAACTTTCTGTCTTTTAAGTTGATTTTAGAAACTGTTTTTCTTTGTCCATCAGCAATCTACACAAAAAATCAATAAAATGTTAATAGGGAGATCCAGTTATGCGGTTAAGTATACAAATTACAAGAGAGTAGCGTTCAGAATGCATAAACGTACCCAACGGCCAAAATACAAATCATACGGGTTTGAAGGGATGTCATTTGGTTCCAGTCCAAAATATTGAATCAGATGAAGACTTAAATCAGGTTGATCAAGGTCCACTTTGCCTTGTAATGGCAAATAATCAAAGGTCTAAAATAAATTTTTAAAACAAACATGATGTTAATCTTTAGGCAATGCGATTACAAATGAATATGAGTGGATATTTTCATTAATTACATTTATAATAGATATCTTTTCAGCATGTTTTATAGTTTTGCCATATGAGTCTACTCGAACTCGAAAAGAATCCTGAATATATGGTTCAATCTTCTCCAGACGTTTCCTCATGTTTTCGTGCAATTCATTCAATGTCCTACCACCAGCCCATAATTCATAACATGAGTGAGCCAGAAATGTTCTACTCATTAGTTTGGCAGGTCCATCTTCATCAGGAAAATCCATCAATATAAACGGCTACAAATTACAAAAGTGACAAACTATTAGTTTCAGAACGTAAAGTTTTCAAAGTCAAAAAACTGTATTACTGATCGGATGATTCCTAAGGTACATATCTACCATACCCCATTGACTGTCCGTCGCTCCAAAATTTGTCGATCCAAATCAAATAACTTGAAAAGGGCCTCCAGTTCCTGATTTCAAACATTATGTCATAAAGTGAATCATTCATCATTTGTCTAAAGAAAGTGAAAGTGAAATATTTCAGCTTGGATTTTCAACTTACGGCAAAGCGAAAGTTTGCATGTTCATTAGAAAACCAGAACAAGTATGTTAATGGTGCTCTCGAGTCGTGCATGACGAAACGTTTGCTGGTCAAAAAGTTCGAAAAATGCAGCCAGGGGATTCCCCGCATTGACGATGAACCTCACGATATGTGACTCTACTCTTGTCATACGTTCTCTTTTCAGTGGCCCTTCAAGTTAGCTGTTTCAATTCCAAACATAAAACCTTGAATGTTGAATAGAAGTCTAAAGTTCACAGGACATTATGATTAGGCTGCGGCTGCACTTACACTGCAAGCACAGTTCAATTTCAGATTGTTGTTCGATCCTACCTCAAACTTTCGTTAAAACTTAATGCAGGATTTTCTCACATAAATAATAAATTGAACCACGAAGTAATTTCTATTTCAATCATTCCTCCAGTATTCTTCACTTACTCCCCAGAAACACAAAACACAACTTTGGGAGTTTCTTTGTTTTTACTTTCGGCTTTTCCAATATCTGTCTATCTGTTATTTACCAACAAACAACATTAAAAGCATGTGCTTTTCCATTCTCTGAGCAAAGACACATGACACATGTTCGTCTACACTTCTGTGCTCGTCAAAGCGCTTTTGAACGTTCCGTTCTTCCCGCAGCAAGCAAAGGGAAGCGAGAGATGAGATGAGTAATTCATAACAAAGCAAAGCAAGTCAAATGCATAGTGAACAATCTTCCTTCTTGCATATTTGTGATTTCATGATTAAATCATTTAAGTTTCAATTTAGGTTTCAAAATGCTATTTTAGGAAAAAATATTATGGTATAAACGTTGCTGATATGTGCGCAATAAATATTGAGAATATTACGTTGTGTATGACGAGTTGTGTAAGAAAACCAACCTTAAATATGTACTTGGTTAAATGCCACCTTTTTAAATGTAATTTGATTTTTATGTCATATATGATAGATGTGAAATGAGGGTAGGGAAGAATTTTAGTGAAAGAATCTCAATTTCAATTGAATAATTGATCAATCAATTTCAAAGAGATTATCTTTATTTTGGCAAAGTAAATGGAAATAATATATTAGTGGTTCTATATTATATAATATCATGTTACTTATAAATAATATTGTTTTTGAATAATAATGACTGTATAGATATTTAATTATTCTACGGAATAACTACGCATTACATAATGACAGTATAAAAATCTTTAACTCTTTTTAGAATTCGGATTCATTTTTATTGTAGGACTGAATGCTGGCGCTGGCTCATGAATGGGGGGTCACTGGTTGACTATTACTGACCACCCCATCATATGATAACCGTCTACTTTTATTGACTTATATTTGACATTACAGTCAACTTATTGTTTAAATAATAGTGAACAGATTTGTTTTACTTTTTACCACCTTTACACTGCATTTAGTCACGTCCATACCTAGTTTATTTCAAAGATGTAGCTAGAATAAATTCTAATAATTTGTCGTCGTCGATTACGTTACATTGTATTGTAATTTTTGATTCTCTGTCGAAACGTTGTTTTTGCGTTGCTGACTTAATTCATACTTTGGCATTATTTCATAGAATTGTTTCAGGTAATTTTTAGTTGCAACCTTCCTCTTCATCGTCAGTGTTGAATTCTTCTGGAAAACATTTCAAAAAATGAAATTCACACTAACCATCGCACAAATAATTAAATGCATAAAATAGAAAATAAGTGGTGATTATCAACTACCTGCAGTGATGTGAGTCCCTGAATCTGATACTGTCTCTATCGAAGACGCTCCATTGTCACACATGCTGCCCCGGCCATTTTTCTACAAATAAAACAATATCATATATATTTTACATATTATAAACCATTCAAGTTATAGCAGTTAATGAAGCAGTGATAGTTAAGTTGATGCAATATCAAAATTAAAGCAGAACAAAAGCTTTTTAACATCAGAATGCTCAGATTTCCTCATTCATTTGCCGTAAATACCATTTCTGTCTACCAAATCTATTTTACACAAAATGAAACTTGAATGAAACTCTATGAAACGTGCAATCATGCAGTTATTCAATGCAAGTCATCGCAGGTCAGAGTGTATACTATTAAACGATCACCCTGGTCACTTTCATGTCGATAACATGAACAATGGATATCTAATAGCTCTGTAGTAGCCTAGTATGTATGACAAAATATTTAGGTGCGCATTTTTTTAAAAAGTTATCGCTCACTTTCTCATCATAACTCGCCCACAAATTCCTCATTTCTCCCTCAGCCTTTCATCACTCAATAATTAAAGTTTCATCTCTAGAATCTTATCACAATAGCAGTCGTTGACCACTCCGATTAGACAACATGTCCGACATGGCAGAGTACCTTGACCTTAGCCGCTTCGTTCCGGTGAATTATCCAGACGTAATAGCGTACAAAGATAATGTGGGCTGTCCAAGACTACAACCTCAATGTCTTAAGGTGCCTTGCTACACTAAAGAGTTCTTTTGTTCGGAGTGGGGACAAAACTTTAAATGCATGTGTCCCCAAGAACGTCTTTATGCATCCCCTTTTAGAGGTGTAAAAAATGAACTGGCCAGTTTCGACTACTTCACAAGGCTTCCAGACAACCCTAACAGGAAATACCCTTATCCGCAATTTCAGGATAGCTTTAGGTACAGGACCATGGCCGAACGATATGGCTTGGATGAGGTGCGTGACTGCCCAAATATAGACGTTCCATTTTCTCGAATATGTCCAGAGAATCAACGGGTGTTTAATTTGCTTCAGGTCAATTTATACTTTTATATTACTTAACTTTGGGGTTTTAACTATTATTAATTGAACAACCTAAGGTCAGTTGGTATTTATTACAAATGCCTTAAACTTAAATGTATAAATGAAATTGCAGAAGGATGTTGTTTGTGGTCTTTGTGTCCCTCCAGAACGAGCGAATCCACATCAAGTGGAAACTCCAATTGACTGTTGTGACCAACCTGAATCATCGCCAGAGGATATGTATGATTTACCATTTTGCGTAAAAGTAGGAGGTTTGAAGGCGGACGATGAAAAACCGAAAAGATTCGCATTGCCCCGTACTGGAGTACAAGCTTGCTTGCAACCGTCCTCATTTCATGATTTGCTAAGTGTACATCGAGATGCATATCGAGATTTTTTCAAAATGTAAGATTTTAAATAAAGATGTCCTACCAACTATATAGACAATTTTCAAAATACCGTACAATAATCCTAACAAACTCTGCCAAAACTTACAGGAAAACCGAAAAAGAACTTAATTATTACAGAAGTCCACTGGCAATCGATCCTCGAAGGCCGCCACTTAGACTGCCTTCAGATAAAGAAAAAGATCTCGTGCTATCTGGTCCTCTGCAAGTCAATGCTCTTCCTTTATACATGCGACCTAAAGGAGGTCAAAAGCTGCCCAGAAATTTAGGACCAAATTTTCAAGTGATCGTGCAAGGCCCAATATGCATTTAAATTAAATCTTCATACTGTAGAAACAACGCCAAACGTAACTTGACCCAAATTTTGAGTTATATGCCCAAGCAAAACTGACTTGTACTTTCTCTCTTTACATTCACTTGATTCAATAAATGATGGCAAATGGATAGTGTGCCTATGTAAGCTGCAAATAAACATGTCCAACAAAATGCTAAAACATCAAGAAGCAAAATATTGTCATAATGTTTAAATAAATAGCATGCATTTTTTACTTAATGCAACATACAATAATAGAAAACTTAAGACATTACAATCAAAGTACCTTATTTTTGCTCTTTTCAACCTTTGTGGGACAATCCGCGATAAGATGGTCCTCCGCCTTGCAATTATGACAGCGTTTGGGTTGGGGTCCCATATTGCATTTTGCCGCGACATGATGCGACAAGTCTCCACAATTATAGCAACTATTCAGGAAATAATAAGTTTACATCGAAAAACGTTGTCGTTTTTTTTACTGGATTAGCGATGGCAAGTATTCAGTTGTAATTTGGTCCACAGCGGTAATGCATATAAAATCTGTAAGGATAAGTTAGCTTTTATGCTTTACCGAATTTTTCTCAGTTTTCTCTTTGACACTGGACGTCTATTGGATCCGTGGCAATCTCCACCTTCAGGGCCTGTAACAACCGTCGCCTCTAATCCTTTGTCTGATTCTTTACACTCGAATTCCACTTCCTCCTCCTCGCCTAGGCTTCTAAATCCCGTCATCTGAATCACACTCTATCAAATAATGAATATATCATAAAATCTTTAATAAGAATGGCGGAATGTGTTAGGTACATATTCTTTTACAATAATCACATCAAGCCCAATTAATTGAGGTTTGATGGAAAATCAAATTTCTGAAGATGATGAATTTCTGCTTATTGATTGATTCTACCCATTTAAGATGTGTGTACAGAATGTTCAATTGCTTGAGTGTAAAGCATGCTCTTTTTAGTAATAAATTTGTAGGAATTAGTGTACTGTTATTTATGGAGTATTTCTACTATACTGCTTCTCAAATAAAATCGAACCAAAACCAATGATTATTATAAATGATAGCTGGGCATAAAGGTAAATGATAATACGCAAGTACCTATGCAGATTTTATTCTCAACTCATGTCCTTAGAATTTAACGTAAATCAAACAAAGGGAATTCGTTTTTTCATCAACAAGGAATAAAATATACAGTTACCATTTCACATTTAGAGTATTTTATCATGCTGCGGTGGGGTTCTCGCTCTGATAATATAGAAAATATTATACTGACATGAGGATGAGAACACAGCGCAAGCTACATTTATAGGATCGCATTATTCAATAGGGATATTTTTTTCAAATCCTCTCATTTGTCCCCCACGACACCACATAACGAAAAGGTATAGCATTTCGTGATTCCTAAATTCATTCATCTCTTTGAAAAAAACATGTACGCACCAGGCACGCATGATGTCGTAGTAAAATCAAAATAGCCTCAAGTTATTATACAGCGGTTTTGAATAGGAATCAAATCATTTCCCATCTCAATATTACTTTGCATACGTACGCTCATCAGAGAAAGACACTGTTATAGCCATGCAGGACAAGAGAACAGTTGCTTGTCATTGACATTAAAATGAAGTGAAGGGAATAATGGATTTTGGTAGAGATGTGAAATATTATGCTCTCTTGGCTCGAGCCACTTTTTTTGCTGCAACAACATCAACATCACCAAATGCCGTTCTTTGTTCAAACTGTTTTTGAAAGAGCTCTTTATATTTTTATTATTCTGGGAGGAGAGTGAGACAGGGATACTTTTTTTGTTAGACATGCACACAATAATAGTCCCTTCATCTTTCTGAAACCCGGAATCATCATATTTTTTGCCTCTTTGTTCTCATTCTATCAAGATAAATCCGGCATTTTGCATCCACCTTCGCAACGATGCTGCATAGATCTGATGTGATATACCTACATATTTTGAGAATATATAATGCTGAGCATGTAACTTACTATGTGCTGTGCCGAGAAAGATTTTTTGAAATCTTTCGTTAAATATTTGATGATTGGTGGAAAGTCCCTGAGTTGATTACTTAACTCAATTTTAAAATACATCTGCAAACAATGCAGAACAGTTTTTGAACAGAAATTCAGTGAGCTAAAAGACTACAAACCTGACATTATGTCGAAAGGACGGAATAAATTCCAAGCTCTCAACAGGATTACAGCAGCGCGTTTGAGTTGAGTTCATACGGATCGTGAAATAGAAAAACGAAATTGGAATAGCATTCCGCAACGACGAGAATATTTACCAACATAAAGAAAAGCTGAAAACTATGCAAGATGAAGGATGAAAGTAATTTATCACAAGATAAGAAGTAGGTACGGAGTATTTGTACACAGGAATTTTTCAATACGGTTGCAGAGGAAAGTTTTGGTTGTTCAAATATAAAGCTATATTTTACTACTTGCAGCAAAGAAAATGAAAAAAAAAAACTGAAAATATGCGCAACAGCAAGAGAAATACTCAAGAGGGTACTTTAAATTTTTGGTTTGCGTTTCGGTTAAAAGCAAGTCAAGTTGAGCGTTCAGAAAATACTAAATTTTTTATTGATACAAAAGGCTACAATGAAATGGAGCACTAATAAGAGATGTATGACGGCAATTGCACTTTCGACTAAGATTGCTATAGGTAAGGCTAACTCATTTTATTCAAAGTTTAACCGGAATAATTGTGCAATGGTTCTTAAAATCTAATGCGCTATTTGTTTATGGTATTGTTTGTGAAAATCGTTTTCTGCATCACAACAAATGAAAAGCACGTCAAGTTTCTCGTGGAAAAAGTTAGCATCCAAAAGAATAGAGACACGCAGAAAGTCATTGTATCAAATACAGAAATCTGGACATGAAGTATAATTTTTATATGATGAGAAAGATTGCACTCATTTCATGTTTATAGCCATTAAATAAACTAGGGCAAGTATTTAGTTTAGTTTCAGTATTACAAAACTGAGAAAATATAGAAAGGTGGTTTGTACAATTTATCCTTTCACACCTGCGCACATTCTATGAATTCTGAACAATGAGGGATGCTCTAAACTTCACACATGTTAAAATCTCATTATGTTTTACTACCACCGACAGTGGTGTTTCCTCTAAACCTTTCATGACAAAAAATCTTTTCAAAGAGGAATTCCGTAACTCCCTAAACGGTTTTTTGGAATTTTGTGCTGTATAACATGGACAACTATTATCTTCCCAGATTAGGTTAAAAGCCACAATTCTTAGGCAGAAAAATGCGTTCCACTTTCCTTTTTGCAGTTCATATTCGTCTGGGGTATCTTATGCCTGTAATTACTAAGACATATATGCTCTTACAAAACCATACACTCATTTCGTTTGGTTGCTATCATTCTTTTCGTTTTGTTCTCTCTCGCTCGAGTCCCGATCATGCTTCTGTTATGTTCAGTCTCTGAGTCTCCGATGTTATATGAAGAGTAGTCATACGTGATGTTAACTAAAATCCATTTTCCCTTAACATATTTCTATATTCAGTTATCTATGGAAATACATTTTTTGTTTTTCTTCCGAGGATTAAAAAAGTCTGCTTCTAATTTATGCGTAAGAATGGGTTCAGAACTGAAAGTGCAATTCAAAATTGATTCTGCCTGTTTCCTAATACGAGTATTTTATGACCATGATAACTAGTGAATAAGTAGCAACAAATCGCTTGATTCGCTGTTTATATTTAGGTGGTGTACTAGGTAATAGCATGAAAATTTTCAGACTGTCATCATCCCTGTTCACCCCTCCATGATTTGCGAGATTGAAAAAAGTAATTCAAGAGAGGGGAAAATGAAGCTTTCTAAATAACAAAGCGGCATGATCATCGTTTTCATCCTCCACACAATTCATAAAAGTGTAGTAAAAATGACGGATGAAGTTTGACTTGCCTTGTCATAACTGTCAAGTGTACTTCAAGTTGAATGAGCAGCTACATTCAGTTTAAAGGTAGACATATGTAATGTGTACATATTGATTTGATTATTTTATTGTAGTTTTTTCCATTGTGAATTGTCGATTGCCCTTCCACATAATTGTAAGAATTGTGCGTATTTTTTCAATGCAAGGTATGGACCAGCTAAAGCTACTCATCATCTCAACCAATATATGCGCATAGGTAAACGATAAACAGTCCAAACAAGGAATGAAAGCGTCCTCCTCTAGACTCCACATATTGGAAATGAAATGCAAGACTTTTAATGCAGGTAAGATGTCACTGTCATTGATAATAGCGAGAAAAGGGAAAATGCTCAGAACGTACTCATTTCACATTGGCGGTGCATTGCGTATTGTTTGTCTTGGCATAGGCACAGGTAGACTCATTAAGAAAGTGTTTTCCAGGAAAGAACCCAAGCACTACTTCCATTCAACAACTTCCAGGAATAGGCATTTTCACATTCAACAACAATAAAGCAAAAATTTACCTGATGAACAAATACTTCTTGTGTGCCATCATCGGGTGTAATGAAGCCCCATCCTTTTGCGACATTAAACCACTTGCATTTTCCTTTCTTCCTGAAGTATGAACCACTTGCTGGAAATAGAGACAAAAATAACATGTTCAGAAAAACAAATCAAGCTTTACATATAAGTACGAATTTTCATTGTTAATACTTTACACTGATGCAATAATGGATATACGGGGCATTATTGATAGTTCTAGTTTGGTTGTGACTGATTGTATATAATTGAATGTTGAATGAGCATGTATGCAATAACAGTCCACTTTTATTTTATGTCACAAGGCAAGGTGAAAAACAAAACAAGTTTTTGATTCAATGTAAAAAATACAATAGAATTATTTTTACTATTGTTTCGTATATGACTTCATGACGTTTTGTATGCTTCAGTTAAATAAGTTACTGAAATAATATGTATTAAAAACTTCAATCAAGATCTACATCAAACATCGCCTCGGATCCGAAGCTCGTGTCTGTGTCTCGATTGAAACGCTTAAATGAATTTTGTCCTTTTTTTGTTCACAAAAGAAACCTATTGCCGTGTATGACACATCACTTATTTTTAGCTCTTAGCTTATGAGGAAAGCCAGTATTGGTAAGACAAAATGTCACTTGCGTAGCGTAATATAGGTAGTTTGTATTTATTCAACATCATTGATGTATACACATCTTGATTCATACTCTTACGACTCACAATAGTCACAACTGTCAATAATATTTGTGTCCTGCCATATGTAATACATATTATGTATTGCATTTATTGCTTACTTTTGCTCAGAGAACCAACTATGTCGCGGCAGATAATACAAATGATTCACCTATTATCAGGGGGAAATAATTAGGTTTCTATTTGGTTTTCCTTCCTCATAATGTCTTTTCTTTCTTGATGTAGTTCTCTATCATTGCCAAGTGAAAGATAATTGCGTTTAAGTTCCTGAACATTGGAAAAGCCACGAATATAAACAAAATGTGGATTGTATTCGTCTAAGAGAAAAATTGTCATGTTTATAGCATCATGTCAGTTTCATGTCCTACTCCTCAGTCTGACATCCTTCAAAGACAAATCTTTTTGGCGATTAATTTTGGTTAAGGATAGAGATAAATTGCGTTTCTGCTGGGACATAATAATTTCGCTATATAAATAACTATATAAATTACATGTTAACTAACTCGCATTATACGTTGATGTAAGTTTATCAGATTTGTACCATTGGTATAAATATCACATAATATACATTACACGATACAAGTTTATATAAAGCCTTGAAACTCTCAATTGTCTCTAACATAAGCAGTGTGTGTAATAAAGTCATGAGGAGTTCAGTACTATATGAGAGTATCTACTAAATGGACTAGCTTATAGGTACCAAATGCCAAGTCAAACTAAATATAATCACGTGCCGAAAAACAAAGAGAGACATTTTCAATCTTTTATTGCATTAGTACAAGCATAATATACAACTTTTTAAACGTGGAGCAACGATTTGATTTTTACTATATGAGCACAAAACGTATAGGGTCATATTATGCTATTTGTATCCAGAAAGAACAGTCAATTTTTTACCTGAGCCTACAATATCTGCTATTTTCATTTTCTACAATTATTTTTTATTCACGTAAAGTAGCTTGCTCTATAAATCAAAACGAAGTGTTTATAAATCAAATGATAATATTTACAAAAATACATTTGACAATGTTTTCTTTGTCATCCAAGTCAGTTTACTCGGGTAATTTACTCATGATTTTTCTATCCTAAGAAATACGATTCAATAATTAACGGTAGCCGACTTCACACGACAAGAACTTTGTAGCACAATAAAAAAATTAATTTAGATATTTAAAATTTACGGGTCATTCCGTTATTTAGGGTCAGCTAACCTTAAGTAAAGTAACGGTAATATTGATGGCAAATTGACAACATGAGCATACAAATTTTTCTTATTAGTTATGGTAATTATTAGCTTTCCTCCGCTTTTCAGTCTGGAAAACCACAACTCATTATATACAATCCACCTGAACATAGTATAACTTGTCTATGCTACCAAAGTACAACTCGTGGCTTTATAGCTTTGCTATAATTCTCTTTCTTTTTCGGCACCGGTATATATGAGATACCTATTTCAGATATTTGTAAGTTGGCACTTTGCATGGTGAATATTCGCCTGAGGAAGAAAAGGAATACAGGCATCAGCCGAAGGAAAATGACTGATATATGAGGCCTTCTTTTGTTTTTGTATGTTTACTATAAAGAGAAAAGTGAGATTTAATTACTTTCACTATTTTCCTGGAACACGAACTCAGAAGGACACAACATTATTATTTTCAACAAACTGCTATAAGATGCATCATGCAAATTGAGTAATTAAATAAATAAAAATCGTTGAAATTGTTTTCAGGATGGTTTATATACGATATTAAAATTTAATAAATTTCATTTTATTTACCCAGTGAGTTTCGTTCTTTTTTGCATTTGAATTTCAGAAACTTCCCTTAATATCAACTCCTAAAAATCAAAACTTTAGGCCGTACCTAATGGACTTCAACGTGTACAATCAAATGCTTGTTTTGTAATTTAATTACTTTTCAATTTTTTTTACTGCTATTCCAAAAATTATAATGAGTCTCAATTGCAAGTTTTAAAATGATCAAATCATGCAAATTTGAAGAAGGATTAGCTAAATATTTTGAATTAAATTGTAAATATCTTTTAAAACATTATTTAGAATCAAGTATTTTCCATTTTGTGTATGGTTTGCAACTACGGAATATATGGGTATACAGTATACTATCGGTATAGGGATATATTCTTGTCCCCTTTCACATTTTATTAAATATCAGCATAAATCCAAATATCGATGTGAGAAGGGTGGGAGCTGGGAGCGGAAGAGAGAAATTGAAGTGAGGACAAAATCTTCCAGTTTGTATCACACAGTTCGAAATATTGCATATGTATATACGCTCATTTTGCTCACATCACTCGAAAAAACCGAACAAACATCTCAAACTCTCAACTCAATATATGATTCATTCGTCAGATGGATATACAATTTTTTCGGTGATGCTTTGAATGGATTGGTAGAATTATTAAAGTAGAGGAGGAGTTGAAAAAACTCCGAGACCGGCCCCGGGTTTTATCATCGTTGTCGTCATCACCATCACCCCCGTCGCCGTTTGTTGTTCAAGTTGAAGTATAAAGTTAAAGCGAAAAGAGAAGAAGAGAGAAGCAGGAGTAAAAAATGATGATAAAAAATCTGAAAGCTAACAACAGGCTTGGAGCAAAAGTGGTAGATAGGTAGTCCATAAACTTCTAGTAGTCAGTTCACCGCTCCATGTTATAGTAGGCCAGGGATTGCAAGATGAAAAATGTAAGCAGAATAAACTTTCTCGTATTAGATAAAGCTGCAATATTACCTTTATACGAATATACAATATACGCAAGTACTTTATACCACTTTCTTTTATCGTTCATCTTTTTTGTGAAACATATTTTCAACTTTTTTACTTGAGCCTTTCCTTAACGCTTGTTTTCTCCTTTCACCATGCTGGTAAATGTAGTATGGTATTCCATGGGACTATTTTGGGCTTTTACCTTTATTATTTAAATTGCTTTGTTTTTCCGCATTTCCTAATAATAAATGGAGCAATTGCGTTTCTAAACATGATTTCATCCAACTCACAACTTAATGGGATTCCCACATAAGCTTTGCAGATTGAGATTTGCATGCATAAATATTTTTAAAATATGTCTTATGATGATGATGATACGGATAGCTAAACTAGATAACGCAATACGTTGTAAACAAAACTTACATAATATTACGAATAACTTTATATATATTCTGTTATTATAGGTATCTCATGTCATGTTTTACGGACGTGGATTTGAATGTTATTAAGATTGTATGCATTCTCTCTTTTTCCAATATCAAATATCATAGAATTGGTATTTATTATTTCTATAAAGCTGCTTTATACCTTAATGAAACCTGCATCTCTGTAAGAAAGCAAAAATGATGTCTTGGCTAAATTAATACAGCATCAGAGAAGGACACGAAAAAGGTTTTGTGTTGATTTAATAGCATCTATAAATTGGAGTTTGGCTATTATGAAGAAGAAGATGGAGGCTGCCCTTCCAAAATTGAACAAAAATGAAAATATTCTCTAGACTAAAACTGTTCTCCATGCTTCAATTCAAGTAGTATGATCATACTCTACAATTTTGCTGACTTCAGTTCTAAAGGATAGGATATATTATTATTATTACGTTTCTTTTTGCTAGCCCCAATTCAAACGGCTATAACTATAAAGCTTTAATTCAATCGCTTATAATAGGTAACGCCATGTCCACGACTCGACGACTCCCCAGTTCTCTGGCGGTGTATGTATGATGTTGACGTAAAAAATGGACGCGTTGAAGTTGAAGAGTGGATATAATGGAAAAAGTAATATTCTACTCGTAATATTGAGACTCAATCCGAAACGTTTGTAAGAAAAAGTCAATATAGAAGTATTGCATCCCGATATCAGAGTTGAACTTCTCTCTAAATAAGGGATATACCCGACACATAAGGCATATACGTTTCCAAATCTTTTATAACATTAGTTCTTATTCAAGCCACCCTATATAAACTTATAATGCTCAAGTACATAAACTAGTAGTTTCTCCTTTTCACTTTGTAAATCCAACTTTACTTCTTTCGCTTTACTTCTATTTTCCAGTCTGAACATTTTTTTCTCCCACTTCTCAGCTCTCAAACTAACTGAGCCAATCTCTTTTCAGTTTCAGGTTTATTCGTCCACTGAAATCGATTTTATTCCCAAAGTCTTTTTCTTCGTCTTTCTGAAGAAAAAAGATAATGTTTCGGATATTACTTCGGATATGGGAAAAAGAGACATATTATAAAAAGTTTCATCTCTCCGTTTTTTTCTTTCGCTTAACCAAGTGAAGTGGAGAGAAAGGAGAGGGCTGCTTTCGCTTGTTCATCTATTCTACACTTGTTTCCTTCTCTCTCTCTCTCTCCCTCATACACACTTTCTGTCTGTCTCTTTCCTCATGGATCTAATAATATATTAGAGAATTCACGTTTTTCCTATAAAATACTATTTACAATGCCAATACCCCACTTGCTAAAACTTCGTCGGTGTTACTAGGCTCAATTCGGAATCCATCCGCCATAATTCTTTTTCCAGAATTTTCTTCATTCCATTTTTTTCAGTCTCCTTTTTTTCTTTTTTTACCTTTCCCTTCTTCAGTCTTTCATATACTTTCATATTATTATAACAGCGTATTTATCGAATTGGAGAAAATAGTTATGAAAAAATATGGAGAGAGAGAGATAGAGGAAGAAAGAGGGATGAGAATAGAAAAGAAGGATGAGACTAGAGAAAATGGAAAAGTTGGAAAATATATTACTTATTTCATTATGGATTATGTTCGTAGAGACTTGTCTTTCTTGCTCGTCTCTGTTATACGAGAGAAGAGAAAAACAAGCATTTTTAGAAGAAATCGAACTGCAGCTCCGGGAGATGTGGAACGTCATAAATGAGAAGAATGTCGCTCAAAATGCTTTCCATCTTGTCATGTACTTTCTTTGATTGGCTTTTATTTCTATCTCGTTATAATTTATATTGGTGGGCTTGCTTTTTTGTAACAATATCGTATACGTACTTTCATATACCTCAAAGATGTTTTCTTTCTCAGAGCTTAAGTATATCTCCCCCAATTTAGTTTTACTTTTCTCTAAACTATTTGATGGAGTAAAAATGAAATAATTGTACCAACAATAACAACGATGTTAAAGAAAATATGGATTCAACAGTTTGTTCGTAAAAGGGATACCATAGCCTGCATTTATCTGACCCATACCTCGAAATGAAGCGATATACTGGAAACAAGAGTAATTATAAATACAACATAAAGAATTATAAAAGAAATCTATTCTGTAACACCCTTTTAACTTTTAACCCTTTATATACAAACTCAAGAAACTATCATAATCATTGCGAAATAACACAAAACATAAAAAACCACACACAGATCAGAGTTTATTTAAAGGCCAGTGTTTTCCGAAAAAAGGATTTTAGAAACTTGAAATGATGTATTTTGGTATTTGGTTTTTTACATCCGTGAAAACGTGCTGGTCATTTGATTGTGTAAATTCTCTATTGATATACCTATACCTATTTATGAGAAACGATCCTCTTGAATAGCTGACAACCGCAAAATATACAAAAATGAATGGTTTCTGAAAAGGCTGTAAATGTATTTGCTCATTTAAATGCAAAAACTTAGAGAAGATGAATTGTACCGTATATTATAAATTAGCTGCTAAGGAGCGTGCATATTGTATGTTATGAATAGCCTATCATCTTCAATGAAAGTGAATACCATTCTATTGTCAAGTGCAATACGAATGAACAAACATTGAATTGGTTTTTTATCCGGAAAAAGATATTTTTTAGGAAAAAATTAGGGCTCTCATTTTTTTACCGTATTCCAGGAATAATAAAACATGAACAAAGATATATTGTCGGAGCACGGAGGGCGAGCACGCATGCATAATGCGAAGTGAAATTATATATATTTGTGTGTACCTGATTATATTACACAGTCAGTAACAATCATAAATAACAAAGATAATAATTGGCCGACCATCCTCAAATTTTACCCCAATTCGTCCTCTTAAAAAACTATGAGCAAAAAATGCTTGAAATATATCAGTAGCCCATTCTTGAGCCCCAAGCAAATTACTGTTTTTCTGTATAGGTTTTGTGATATCTGTACTGTTTTTTACTCATTTTGTGGAGAGACCCTTCGTTTGTAACAATAGTAGAGAGATGTATTCATAACCATTGGTATAAATTTCTACTCCCTTGGCTGGTGTGACGTATCTCTTTACCTACTCATTTTTTTATAAACCATAAAAAACGTATTGACATGTTTCTTCACAAACAAGCTGTCTGTTATGAATGTGCCCATTGTTCGCCTCCTTGCGTTGATAAATCGTATTTTGATTGTTGATAATTGACTCATTTTCATGTCTATTATCGATCCTGTATGCTAAGCCTAGCGAATTTGAATTGGATACAATTATTAACTGCCAAAACATTTTTTAACATGTCTTATACTTACTCTATTACGTATTTAGTATCAACGCTTTTTTATGCAAAAACAGTTCAAACTAAGTAGTTATCTACTTCATTAACATGCGCTGTAAATTTCACCGTTAACCCTGAATATTTATTAATATCCCCATTGATCATCGTAATTAACTAGCATATATATTATTATCTGGTTATTTCCGCGTTAAACTAAACCCTATTACAAGCTAACGTAAGGTTAAAAATTAGTCACCACATTTTAACACTTTGGCAAAACAATATTTTTAAAATGAACTAATTTTTCTGTCTACAATATTGTACAAGCATGATCATGAAATGCATTATATTCTTATGAGATGAGTCAGCAATGTGGGCTTGGATTTTACACAATTGGACATTTAATGAAAAATGTTGCCACTTTCCCACACATACAGCCCACTTCCTGCTGAAGGATGATTAAGCATAAAAATAGAAGCATATATATCCCCCGAAAATAATCATGTGTAATAAGAGGGTGTAAGTTTTATAAAATATTATAAAAGGCAAGTTTAAAATGTGTTAACAGCACCCAACCAGGAAAACACTCCTCTAAAATTGAGATATAAAAAATTTCTTACCACTGGATTGGCTGGAGCCACCTGAAGATGAAGGGGAGCATGTGCCAGGCTCATCTGATAATGATCCCGTCTCTGTCATTTTTTATGTGTACGTGGTGGCTTCTTACAAACCACTCGATAATTGAATTGTTTGCCTATGATGATTTTTTCACAATCTAAACTTTTTTACTTGCTTATTTCGCAAAGAACGCTTTTTGAAAATGACAGTTCCATAAAAAATCTAAACACAAAAAAAACTTTTCACTCCTACCTTTAAAAAAATTTATGCAGGAAACCACAAAAAATTGAAAAACAAGAAAACATGCAGTGTGTTCCCCTTCAAAACTCAACTTTTGAATGGTTTTAAGGGGAGAAAATGATTTGTACAAGACAAGTAGAAGTGCTTGGGTTTCTGTCACTTCAGTTCCACACGTCTACCTTGTATGCGTACAATGTAGGGGAAGGTGGCCGTAGTATTTCACTTTTTCGAAGTCGAATGTAAAGTAACAAGTTGTTGTTCCGTGCCTCCTTGTAATATTCTCTGAGATTTTCTTCACGTTAGATTGAGAAACACACGAACCCTGGATGAGGATGATGTGGATATAATAAGGAAGGGAATATCCAAAAAGAAGTGAGTAGCAGAAAAAAGAAGACGAATGAAATCTGAAAAAAGCAAAACGTGTGACATATGAACGCAGACTCTGCACGAGATTCCTGAAAAGGGCAGGATAGGATTTTGAGTTGGCTGTTGGTTCTCTCCTGTTTTTTCATCTCTCTCTCTTTCTACAGATCAAAAAGACATCTCTTCCTGATGCTGTTATGCTGTATTGTATACAGTTGCATGCTTCAGCCAGGCTTTACAAAAAGTTGAAAAAAGGGAGAAAAATATGAAAACCAGAGAAAAAGGGAAGTAGTGTAAGTCGAATATATAATATTTTTCGTGGGGATAATGGACCTAGTGTTAGTGCTATAGTAGTATTGTTGGTACAGTTTATTCTTTCGAGAGAAGGAACTGGCAAGCTGCTGAAAATATTCTTTGTCGCTTGTTAACGAGAACAGATAGAGAGGTTTATTGTATTTTTCACGATATTGTAAAGTGATTCTGTTCAAAACAGTATTAGTAGGGTGTACAATAATATGTGTGTGGAGTGAGTAAAGGGAGAGAGGAGAGAGACGCGCATAATTGTGATGGAGCTAATTCCTCCTCTTTTCTGAATATTTTCTGACAAAAAAATTTATTACCTATGTTTGCTTCTCTATCGACTTATGGAAAAATGTAGGTTTTGGAAGAGATGAAGTGTGGTTAGCGGAGGAGATGGAGCTGATTATTGTTCAAGGGATACATATGTATATAATATTCGGAATAGCGTTATGAGCACCTATTATTGTATGTTGTATTTTGAAGTGAAAAATACGAAAGAGAGGGACTTTGATCTTTTACTTCCCCTTCATTGATTCATTCATCCCTTATTGCTCTCTGTCTGTATAAAATGTTCTGTTTGAAACAAACTCTCTGTGAGTGATGAAAATTTTCTGTTTGTCTACTCTCATTTTGAAGCTTGTCATCATGAAACAAGATGTTTTTCATACTTGTTCCAACTACAGGAAAATTGAACTTTTTAACGTTTCTAAAAATGAGAATACAATTTCAAAGTTGATGATGACGGTAATCAAGACCGCTTAAAAATGAATAAAAACAATATTTGTATATGTTAGCAATTAAAAGGATTAGGACGCAATAATTGCTGCTCATTTGTCAATAATTACACCTAAACAACCCTTCCCTTACAAATCGGATTTAAAAAACACTAATATGCAGTGAATAACTAACACGAGGACACAAAAATAAATAAAAAAGCTAAATCCTAAAAGGTGGTGATGGAGCATGTATAATTGTATAGCTTTTTAAAAGAGCTAGGGTGCTCCCGGTGGGTTGAACCCTTTCATGTCAGATAAAGTGATAAAAAAGCCATTCGTGTTGAGCAACACCACAAACAACACACCCCTTCATAAAAAACTCCAACCCTAAAAAGCTAAGATAGAACTCGAAAAAGTCAACAATTTTTTACCACTTTTTTATCACCTAAAAAGGGAACCGATTCTATGCGATCCATTGATCACTTACATGCTATAAAAAACAACCCTTACCCTTTTCCTCTTTGAAAATCCTGGCACGATTCAACTTGTTGTTCAACCAAGCCAGTGTCAATACAAACAAGTGTTACTGTGTTCTTTGGGATGATGCTTTTAATTTTTTTTAAAAGTTTTCGCAGTGACTCTTTGAGAAAATTATGTTGAAACTGGGTTTCATGATAATTTAATTATGACAGCAACTTCTTAGAATTTTACCACCAGTACTCATTGTTAGCAAAGCATTTATTTCAATAACACGTATCATTATGAAGCCCATCATAGCATAACACTAACTTATAGGTTTGCACCATGATTTTATTTTTCACAGCCTTAGACTGGAAACATTACATTAATTAAGTTGCTGCAAAACTGTATACGTTTAGCAATTTGAATTCTATATTCCACATACATTGTACATAAAAATGAGAATACGGGTACAGAATGCGATTGGACTTTCTATATTTTCGCTTATCATCAGAAGTAAGTTGACTACAATTGCTTACCAAATAGTTGTTTTACTTCTTCGAAAACCGCCACATTCATTGCTGATGTTTTTCTTGTAGCAATATTAATATTAGGATCTTTGAAACGGCAAGCGCATGGGTTCAGAATCGATGAAAACATGAGTCCTCCTGGATTTAGCTCCCTATTGGACGTTCAAAATCACTACTTGAAGACCGGAACCGGAGCAAGATTATATGAGCCGCGTTTTTCATTATGGAATAGGTGGACCAACGCTCATGGTCCATTGTATCAACGTTTCAATGAAGAACTTTTTAGACACGGTAAGTTTGTATTTTAATTGCAGTTGAATACGCGTCATGCATTAAATTGAAAGCAACATGTAAATGTGTAAATACACAATATTGTAATATCAAAACTTAATAAAATCGTATATATTTCGTTTTATTAGATAGGCGACAGTTTCTGCCACAAGGTCTATTTCAATCGCAGGCCCTTAGACAGCAGCCAACCTCAAACATCATGAATGCGAATTACATACATGATCTTATGCGAATGTTTTCGGGCCAAGAAGGAAAATCTTTGAATGAGCTGGTATTTACTAAAGAGCAATCAACCCCTTCCGTAAAATTTTGGAGCAAACGAGACACTAAAGCGCAGACCGTTCCACAAAGTAAACTAGTTGTAGGAGATGCGATTCAGGTTAACAAATCAGAAAAATATGCCATGATGGATAAAGCTTTAGAGAAACTACAGACTGATCCACGCTGCAAAGATAAACTAGAACTGTGTGCAAAAAATCCAGTAAAAAATTTACAATGTCTTCTGCACTGCCATTTGAGCACCAATGCTCTCGCCCAACCCTCCACAAAATTTTTGTTTAGATTACTTAAGGTCTATGCTAGCTATCCTAAAATGCTTTGCCCAACCTTTGGAAGAATTTACAATGAAATCCCTGCCGTTCTGAGAGAACGGCATCACGCAAACTCTCTGGTGGGGTTCTTGTCAAGCCTGGGTATAACGGGGGATGCACCAGTAAATGTTGACTTTGTAAAAATCGCCCCATCCGCATTGTTCAATAACTTGGTTAAGTTTGGCCAAGGAGAAGATATTGAAATGGTCAAGACAATTGTAGATACTGCAGAAACAGCAGCAACAGTGCAACTTTCGGAGAGGAATCAGTTTCCATCAATGTTTGGGAATCCCCTTTGCAAATTGAATCCTAAAGAGGGTTGGTTTCTGTCAATGGTTGACACGATGACGAAGCATCCGACTTTGACTGACGTATTTTTGAGAGGATATTGGGTCTTAACAAGAGCCTTAAGCATGGAAATGCAGTACCCACTAAATGCACTATTCGTTTCGATGGTGTATGCGATGAAGTTAATGACTGGGGTTGATTGCAGCATTATCGCGTACGCTGAACAAGGCAAACCTTTCAAATGTCACCGACCTCCGCCCATTAACAGCGTTTTGGAGGATTTTACGAATGAGGCAAAACGTATGGCGGATAAAGATTCTCTTTCTTGGATGGTATGTGGTGCATATCAAGTTGAGATACCTGACTGGATTCAAAAGAAGGAAGGGCTAAGAGGTCGGGCCAGTGATTTAAGGAACAATAAAGACAAAACTGCAGGAGTTCAATATGAAGATTCAGGCGAGTTTCCGAATCCAGATGAATTGTACCCTTATGACAAAGTGTAATTTTAATTACTCATAAATATAACAATAAAACATCCACAATTCTCAAAATTCGAAACTTTTACCGGTCACTATTATTACTACTTAAATTTATAAAAATCTGTCTCCACTCTCCAGCATCACATGAGCACTTTTTTTCCTCGGATCACTTGTAAATTCGCTGTTCAATTAAGCCTCTTAAATTCCATCATGTTATGTGAAAATCATGGCGTTTTAGGTTGAGATGCTTGCTTAATCTAACTTGTGATTTACCTACGTTTTTTTCATTTCATATAAGCCAACAAATTTGTACATATTTTGTTATTATTATTATTGCGGTTGTGGTGGTACTATCTTTAAGTCTTGGTATTTCGTACTATTTGTAATTTTAAAAGCTGCCAGCATGAATGAGCCTGTTACCTAATCCACGAACTTTGATAATTAGGGATTTAACCTCTTTGTGTTTTTAAACTTTCAAATATCATGACAGTGAAGCTTAAAGTTCGGTAATGCTTTAATGCAACGAATTTGATGCGATGATTTTGTGATTTATGAAAATTTTCTTCGAGCGTGGTACATTTGAATATTATGGTAGGCTTCCAAAAGGAAACGACCCATGGCACCTTTGAGGAGATCCACGTTGCTTCAGGCGAAGGCGCCTTTCATGACGGCACCGTTACATATAACTTCAAATGTATTTGCTGATAAGGTAAACGAAGATAAAAACATGAGCGTTTGGCATGAAAATTTTACCTGTTATTCTTGATTATGATGACATGGAAAATTATATCAGCCGTGGATATGCATGGTTTAGCACTCGTTTTGAAATGCTTCAAGATAGAAGAAACAGACGATAAATTGCTGAGTAAGCGCACCCAATGGAACAGATTCGAAACGATTCGCAGAGTCATAAGTTGACAAGTAGGTGGCAATCAAGAAGTTATTTCAATCACTGACTAACACACATTGTATCACATTGTATTTATGTGACACTCACGTTGCAGGGTTGATTCAGTTTTAGTTCACAAATCATTTCCTAAAAAGGGTTTACATTTCCGAAAAATGAAGTTTCCGCATTTTCTCGTGCTGGTGTATATCTTTGGGGACTTTACGGAAGCATCGAACAGTGTATCTCCGAAAATTCAAACAGGAATCTCCGAGAGTTCACCAAAATCTTCGGTGGTGTACCACGCTAATCCTGAAACTGGGAACGGTAAGACTAAAACTAAATTATTAATGTATTCATGTTATTTGCTGATTTGTATCTATTGTACACTTTTCAGGAACAAATTATGAACACCGTCTACAAACTCAGGAATCCCGACCCCAAGGCAGACGCCAAAGCTACAGTTATGCAGCCACTCAGCGTCCAGTTTCCTACCATGAATCTTACAATTCTCCTCCATACTATTACGAGTCAAACAACCCTCCTCAAAGCTACCACCGCGAGTACCATAGTCCACCCTCTTCCTACAACGTAGACTACAACGAGCGACCTCGTAGTTATCATCAAAGTTACCGATCCCCACCACAAAGAAATCAGCATAGAAGTTCCTACAATAACCAGGATTCCAATGAATACCACGATGGGGATGAACGAAGTTATGGGAGTGATAATAACGATGATCATTATGGAGGTGGATATGGTGGTGACAATGACAGTAACAACGATTATCACGGTGATGATGACTATGGACATTCTCCTTCAAATTATGGAGGAGAAGCACAAGATGACTATGGCAGAATTAAGTTGGAGTATTGAGTGAAAAAAATCTGCCACGATGAATAGTGTCATCTCAAGTTTTACTTTTAAAATCTTTTCAATTACATTATATTTATTATTTTATATACAAATTCATGTTCTTTCGTTCCTTACTCAATTGCCTGATACTGATGTGAGCCAGCTCTGAATAGAGATCAGATTACCTATTTACACTATGTAGCTGTTCGAGCGTCACTTTTCCAAAAAAATCACCAACCAGGTCCCGATCTATGGTGCATCTCTACATTTCTAAAATAGGTCAAATTTTTCGTCGTTGTAAATAGCAAAACTGATTAATGTGGTAAACGAGATACCTTGTTTTTGTGTCAGTTTTTCTGTAACAGAAGCTATTCCGAGCAATTGGCAAATCACAACAATGTAATATTATGGTAAGACCCAAAACTAGGCAAATAAATTGGAGTCACAGGCATCTTCTATTTTTCCACTTGACTTGTTTCGCTTGTCAAAAAGAGAATGCAACAAAAAATCATGTTGCATTTTAATTTTGAAGTCATCGTCTTTTATCATCTTAAATGGCTTCAAGAGGAAGTGGTGTACAATATTTCATTGGCTTCGCACCGTTGGACGCATGCATGTCACTCATGAGACATTATGCCGTGAAACGTGCCATATTAAATCTTAAATTGAGGTTGAGCTCGATTCTACTCTCATGTAATCTGTTGCACTCTTGCTTTCAAAAAAGTGCATTTACTGATTTGCCTGTCACATAAAATTGCATTAATTGTAAATTTAAGGCTCTCGTTGACAGAGACAGTGCCATATATGACGAGAAAATACTACTTATGCATTAATTTCATGAATTTCATTCCATTTTTTTCTCGTGCGAATAGCTCACATACATCGTCGACATCAATTTGTATAGGGACACCTATTTTAAACCCGAACAAATGAATACTTCATAAAAAAAAGTGATCTTTCATCTTTACTGTACATTTACACAGTTGAATAACTCTTGACACGATTAGCAAATCATTTTAATAAAGGTTTTCTCAGTTAAAATGGCAGATGAATTTGCCCATCCGTTTCATTGCTCATATGTTAGTGAGCCTTACAAGAAGATCTCACTTTCTGGTGTCCTTGTATCTATCTATCCTCCTTTGTCAATAGTGCTTCAAAAGTGCACCTCGTTTTGTAGTTTTTAATATTTTATCACCCATGAAATAAAACGCATTTATGAACGTACATATGCACAAAAATCGGTGTCGCATTAATATTTGTACCAGAAGTTGAGGTGAATCATGGTGCCCAGATTATTGGTGCTTGTTAGCACAATGCTGCTGGTTGGACTGGACAGCTTTTCCAATGGACAGCAACATCAGCAACAAAGGCACCAACAGAATCAACAACGGGGTGACTACAACATCAATAATTTTGACAAAGATATTGAGAATACGTATAATAACGTTGAACGTAAGATTTAAGATTGTTTCCAGTCAAGAGTATGGAAAAGTCCTGACAAAACTTGGTGCACAATTTTACCCCTTTGATTTTCAGATTTGATAGCTGCTGCAAGTCGCAACGGCGGAAGACGCTCAGGGAGCAAGAAGAGTTCGAAAAATTCTGATGATGACTATCATGTAGTGTATGAATCTAAGCCAGAATCATACTCAAACGCTTATCATCATGAGGATAAAATCCGGGAGGCTCCTCGCTCATATACATACGGAAATAGTAGAGCCAGCGGCGGTGGATATAGCAATAATAACAAACGAAATGACCGGCGAGGAGGAAAAAATAATTACAATGAAGACTATGACGATTATGAAGACAGTCCACGTCAACAAAAGCAACAAAGTCCAAAATTTGTGGAGGACTACGACAGTTACGATGACACCGACACAAGACGCAACAAAGGCTATAATCACAAAGAGGACTATGATAAATCTTCCAAAGAAGATTACCACAAAACTGGTGAACTGAATGATGACTTGGACGATTTTGGACGAGGTGGCAATGGAGGCTATAAAAGTGGAGGTGGGAGAGGAGGAAAAAGTGGTCGAGGAAGAAATAGTTACTCTGATTCAAACAGGGAAACAAGCGATTCCGACTATGTAGATGATGACGCAGGATTCTCCTCTCGGGGCACTTCTGGTGGAGGAAGACGAAATGGCCGGGAACGGGAAGAAAATCCTGTGGATAAGTATGAAGAACGCACTAGACAGGCTTTAAAAGAATACGGAACACTTGATGGAGGATCATTCTTGTCTGCAAATCGTTATAAGAAGAAGTAATTATTGATTATTTTAACATTTAACTTGCGACGCTAATGATTCGTCAATCGTTATTATTCACATTTTATGATGTAACCAAAGTTGATAACTTATCATTTTTATGAACATAGTTCCTGAGATGTACATACATACCTATAATGAAGCAAGTAATTAGTATGAAATGAAAGAATGCAGTTGCCCATCTTTAACCAAGTACCCATGAAGATGATATTGTACAAAACAAAAACCATGAAACATTTATCATTTTTATAGAATAATTTAGATTAATTTATATTTCACATTTTCAATTACATATTGCTTCGAATTGTGTCACATTAATATGCTTATTTTAATTTAAATTTAATTAATTATCATGAAAAATTTGTCCTCAAAGTTGAAATAAATAAATGTTGTATTGGATTGTTCACAAAGAAGGAAGACAAGTCATTTGGAAATTAGAACACAAATAAGCACTCGATTCCGGATTCAGTTTGTTTTACTTCCAGTTCAGTAATAATGTAAGGCCGGTGCTGCAACGGCAGCGTGTGAGTAGTAAGCTGGAACTGCAGCTACAGCGATCCCCGCTGTGCTTCCGAACCTTAAATAAACAAATGAATGCGTTTTATTTAAGTGTTAAAAGAAAGGTTTCAGTCGGTACGTTTTAAGATTTCTACCTTCTAATCCCAGTGTCCACAGAACTTGCCCATGGAGCATGTAAGCTGGGAGCTTGATATCCAGTTGCGTGCAAAATACCACCGTGGTGGTAAGTCGCCACTCCAGCGTATGCAACAGCGATCATGGCAAAAAGAACAATGAACTAAAAAAAATAACAATTTATGTACAATAATCACAGCTTAAAATAGCAATTATTATAAACACTTGAACTTCACCATGCATTCTTAAGCTTTTTACACTTATTTTATTCACAATTTTCTAAAAACTTACGTGCTTCATTTTGATAAGAATTGAAGAGATTTCTACTTTCCAGAAGAGGTAAAGCAAAAATAGTTTCTGATTGTTCAGGATGAGCTGAAAGGTTTTGATAACTTCTCCAGAGCAATAGTGGCTCAAAACTGGTGAATGAGATATTTTGGTTCTCCTCTTTATATTTGAGCTGCGGACAATGAAGTACTCCGGAACTGTTACTGATGATAGTCTACAGGATATATACTAGTGCGAAAAGGAATTTCATTCAAAAGCTCGAGTTTTGTTCATGACTCTTTGGTTGGAAGTAAACGACCACGCCACAGTGGTGTAGTGATGATGATAATGAGTGCATAGTAAGTATTAACTTTGTGTGACCAAAGCCAAGGGAATGTAGTATTCAAAGTCAACAATGGGATATACAGGTACATTTCATTGTTGCTTCCCTGCATTTTCCGATGCGCCCATCACATCAAAGTATGAAAACGTTACATTGATAAAGTTGCAAAAAAATTCAATAATATTATGATGATGACTCCTACTGTTAATGAAGAAAATCCTTAGAATGTGAGAACTTGTTGTTGTGAATTGCGTTGTGTGCAGGAAAGTTATTATATGACTTTAAGAATGCAGTTTAAAACCCAAACATAAACACATTTACCTAAATACACATAATATATTATTATTTATGCTCGTATTTATATTTGTCTGCACATCGCCACTTCAAGATGCAGACAATAGTATAATTCCCACTCTTTGATGAATCCTTGGCTTGCCAAGCCCATCTCAGTTTTTAGACGGTAGTAAATGCTAGTTTTATAGTTGTGTTCTCAAATCATTTCATGTAACGAAAACACTATCCCTTTTAAATGTCAAGAGAATAAAAGAATATTAGTCCATAATCCAGTCACGCCAATCAAACGTAGACATCTCTTCTTCTTCATGCATTTTTGCGGTTGAACAAGATAACAGAATGCACTGCTACTACGCTGTACTTGTTACATAGGTATAAGGTGAACTCTGCCGTGGGAAACTAGAGCAGTGCAGGCATGCATTAAACCAACAAAGTTTTAACACTATAGAATTTATTGTGGCTGAAGAGAAACAGAAAGTGAAGAAAATCATAAATCCTCAAAATTTCTCATACAAAATGTAATGTATTTAGGTCTTCAGTCTTGACACGATCAAGTGATCCGTCAACATTTTTTTAAAGCAGATAGTCACAGAACATGAGGTTTTGTATTAAAAATCTTGTTTGTAATATTTCAGATTAATCACAATAAGCATGAATTAGTATTATGATTCCATTGCAAATTTTGATTTCAAAGTTTATGATTTTCAGCAAAAAAAACTTTGAAAGTTCATTGTCACTTTGCAGAAGCCAATATCAGGCTAAGTGAAATAATTTATTTTGTCTTTTAAATTTGAACTAAATGTTTATGATGTTGAGCGGAAATATAGTCATTTTTTAGGAGGAGGTAAAAACTCGACATAATGTCCTACATGGAATAAAATCATTAATCAAAACCACAACCTTTCCAACAACAGTAAGGTAAACAAGGCATATCATCGCTCTGGTAAGCCCATCATCATTAAGCGTCCCTATGTCAGGTTAAATTAGCAGAAAAAAAGATTGAAATCAATTTGTTCATTAGTTTCTGCGTCCAACATCAGTTTGCATTACAGTGAACGTGATCAAATGGAATCAGACATTTGTCCTCATTAAAAATCTTAATTATATTTTTTTCTGTTCAAATCCTTACCTTTCATTTTTGATGAGCTTACAAATTTGAAATAAATTAGTGAATTGTAATAAAAGTGAAGCCATCTAATTGTTAGCATTTTGTCAGGTGAGGTGAGAGGAAAAATTCAAGTGCATTTCTTCTTCTTGCAAACTTTGCCATTGTCTAATTAGTGCGTATGGTATCATTAGTACGGTTTTTATGATTATTAAGTCATAAAACTCTGTTTTTATAGGATGTTAAATTACGTAACGTAAAAATCATAATCAAGTACAATGAAAACCTTCTGATTTCTTACTACTATGAGTAGTAGGCAGATACGCCCTAGTCTTGTTTTTGTTCTTTTTAATGATAATCCAGCGCAGGGAAAAGGTAAAAGAATTTTTGCTTTTTTAATAGGCAAATGAAGGATGTCGTGTTTTTATGTTAACGGATGAATGAATATATGCATGCAGTCAAACAAGTTTATGGAATTTATACGCTTGACTTCTTTCTACGTTGTTTATTTAAGGGGTGGTGGATGGACTTAAAATCCGTAATTACTAGGAACGGTTTTGATTTCAGGATCCTTCATGCATGTTCTCAAATCATAAAACTCTCTTTTTATGATCAGTTTTCGCACGTGTAAATCATAAACAGATACTTTTGTTAAAAATAATGAACTAATCTTGCACAATGTATTGATTTATAAAAACCTCTGATTCAATGCGATTGTACTTTTGTAATTAAATCTGGATTAATATTTATTTTTAAAACAAAGGCAAAATATGGCAGTCAAGAACAATACAATGTTTTATGTAAATTAAATGACTAGTTTCGTTGTTAGTTATCTGAAAATTATTAAACTTATGAAGCAATTTTTGTTTTTGCTGAGGCTTGGCTGGGTTTTGTGGTTTAACAGAATAACAAGTTCATAACTGAGATTTGGTCCTCACCCATTAATATTTTAGGGAGAATTTAGGATCCTCAAATCACTATACCAGAATAACAGATACAACACCTCGTCACATTTTACAGCTTCCTGTTCTATTAATCCTTAATTATTCCAATTTTGGTGAAACCGTTATAGCCATTCATTTCATGCGACATTAGCATAATGTGCATATTATAATACAAGCTTCTAACATTAGTTCCATATTATGTTTCTTATTTTTATTAATACTTTGATACTGCTCATATGATGTGCTTTGTTGCTGACAGGCAAGGCGTGAGAAAAATTTGTATTAGGCAGTATTTTTAACTGGCTTACTTTGTTTGACGTAAGTCAAACTACCCATCGCCACATAAAAAAATATCACTCACGTGTAGCCAACATTCATGTGTAACGTTGTCAACGACTACTAGGCAGAACTGAACTTCGTTTTGTATGCAAGCTTTTCACGTTTACATTTTGTGTAGGTATGCTGAAAACTTCCCTCAGGGAAGGTCGGTAAATGAGATGATGCGATAGGGAAGTGAGAATTAAGTACTTTTATCCTGACTGCGTGCTGAAATATATATTTTGGAGTAAGCTGCTGTCTGATCCTTAAAAAATAACTTCATGCTGGAAACTAGGTATAATATACATATGCAAAAATTTAATATGCTCAAATCAACACCCTTTTATCCCCTACTTTATGAACAAATTGTTCAATGGCTGAACTAGTAATTAGGCACAATTAAAAATACATGGCACTTGGCACAATTTAAACAAGAAATCTTAAGTTAAAGCTTATGAATTGCCCTATCTCCCTCTGAAATAAGAAGGCAAAACTTGAATTACTGTATTAAAAAATGTATAATTAAAATTCACGCATAAAATTACTACGTTTGTGGCATAACTTGGTGGTCGTCGGCATCAGAGCAATTGCAAATTTGAATTCAGCCTATCTAATTGCTTTGTATACCATGTTTCAGCTTTGTTTTAAGTCAAGTTCTTCATATAGGTAAGTCTATATCGGGACGAACTGCCGGATGGAAGCATGAAAGACAAACTTCCCTTTACGCTTTGAAAAATAATAATGTCTGGATATATGCTATCAAATTATTAAACCCTTCTTATTGTGTTGTCTTGATTGATGTCATTTCCTAGATTACAGAAGATTAAGAAAATAGCCGTATTTCATACATTCCAATGAAGCTTGCAGCACCAATTATTTGTGGCGATTTTCACACAAAAAATGTACCATATAATATGTTTAAATAGCTCCATATAGAGAAACAAAAAGTATCACTTTTGGTTTGTTTGGTGTGTGACTGATACTACATAATGATGATAAGCACGTCAGTGTTGCACGAACATCACAGAAATAAGCACAGCACATGCAGACATGTCCAAGGGTAATCTGGCAATAAATCAAGTAGAGATGAAACTTAAACTAGATTTTTTAAACTTTTTGTAGTACCTGCTTTTATTGCTTTATCTTCCAATTATCACTTGAGAAAAAATTGAATCATTAAAATGTAATACTTAGAGATAGCAACATGAGGATCAATAATTGCATAATAATTACCATAAAGGACACTATTTCAACCCTGATTATGGTTAAGGTCACGAAGTTGTTTGACTGCAATTATTTACAAACCTTATATTAAGGTTTTCCAGGTTGATGATGGTGCTAATTTTGTCGCGTGCACCGTGCACTGTTTATATTTTTATATGATTATGGCTGTATTTAGTTGCTTAGATAAGAACTCGTGCATCAACGGGAATTCAAGCCAAACCGTTTCACAAAACGGTAAAAATTCCTTCACACCAATATTATTTAAAAATTAGCACTTAATAGTACTTAAATTTTTAAATTGTTTGTTTATACTTGAGAAACTAGTTTTTGGAGTAATGTCGAATTCTGAAGAGATGGTACAATTTGTATTAGCTGTCGGTTTATTTTAAATGTAATAGCTAGGGTCATTTTCTCCATAATCAACCACTGAAAACCCAAGTATTTGTTTACACATGAATTAACAGAAAATAGTAAGTAAGATTGAGCCGTTATGTCTACAACAGATTTATAAATGCATTGAACCTTAAGTTAAACTTGAACCAAAAAAAGGATTAAACACTCGGGAAATTGAAGGTATCCAAAATATTCAACGCAGTACGGCATTGTTTAAGTATAGCGTGCGATAGCTGTTGGCTCGTTCATCGCCACCTCATGAAGACATATTTCACAACTATGAACCTTTTATAATAGATTGAAGCATCTCCTCACAATGAGAGTAGATGGTGCTATGGATACTCTTCTGTATTATTATCGTTAGAAAGCCCCATTTCATGCATGAAAATCAAACGTTTGGTATTCCATACATTATTACATTGAATGAACATTATGAATTTGAAATAAATTAAACATAAACATGAATTGTGTTCATCAGAGTATATTTAATACTATATCAATTATAATTGATTTGGAAGTAGTGGTTGGCATTTTTAAAACATTTTACCAAGACAACACTAAATCATTGAAACGCCTACAGTGCAATTTGTTGGGATGGATGTTGTAGGGGCATAATAAGAATCCTTAAAAATGATGCAAAATGTCAGATAATTCATTGGCATGATCGGTGGCTTGATTTCTATAAATTTTTGTTAAAACGCAACAATGCATGAAGAGTTCTAATTAATTTTCCTACTAATGAATCTATGCATGTCTAAGAACAAATATCATGATTATTATATGTGGTTGTGGGCATGTATGTAACATCCGATTTAAGAGACAAATGAAGATGTACATTTGCGATTTATATTTTTAATTTAGTTTAACCAACAATTAAAAATTCAATTAAAAATTACAAAACAACGTTACATTCAGCAAAATAAACTATGACTTCTTATCGCCCAACGTTTTTGGTACTCTCTGGTTGATGCCTTGGTTTGGCTTTATAAGCCATCAACAAAGGACCTGCGAATGTTTTTTCTTCTTCTGCCGCCGTCAACATCATCACCGGGCTCGTGGATGTTAGAAACGAAGTCAAAGCAGGCATTTTACACATTTTATGATGCACAATACTACTACTTTACTACACACACGGGGTCGGCGATGAGATACGAAAAAAGACGAGAGCATGGGAGTTACCATGGTTTCTCCGCCATTTCCTGGATCGTTTCAATGTTTCTCTCCTCTCTTCTGTGAGTTTTCTCTGCTTCTATGCATGATCTTCATCTTTCTCCATTTCTCCATCTCCACACTTACACGCTAGTTTGCAGTAAACTCTCTGCTGGATCAGACTCCGGCTGACTACATACCTTTGCTTGCACACGCTAAACAGTGATATCTGCTATGTATGTCATGTCATGTTTCTCTATACGATGTCGTCGTTTATAAATATGAGCCACTTTCCCTGCCGCACAGTATCCTTTGAATTTAAAGATGTACACATGCACGCCGATGTTTAGACTACACAGTCAAAAGTCAGAATGTCCGTCGAAAATAATTCTTTTCAGTTGTGGAGTGTCGAGTCTAACTAAACTCATATTTGGTAGGGTAAAAAAGACACAGGCAAAGAATTCTTCACATACATTCCGCATTATAGTCTGATGTACAGTAGTAATATGCATGTAGACAAGCATTAAGCCCAAAAATACAATCATGCCTGCGTAAAAGCATGCTTTAAAATACTTTTACAATAATATAAAGCGAAAGAAATTTTATATGTACGTATGTGGATTTCACCTCATCATAATAGTTTTATTAAACAAGCATTTTTATCTTACTTTACAAATTCATCACTTCAACCACTGTAGTTTCACGGGCACCACAAACAGTGATATACAAGTCAATATGGTAATGCTTTTCTTTTCTTACCTAAATGTAAACTTGTGTATCATGCGTTGAACTTGTAGAGTCCGAAACTTTTATTCCCTATTACCTTTCACCTTCCCATACGATTGTGCTTCTTCTACGAATTAAGCAAGAAAACCGATGCTAATTATAATTACATGAAGACACTACAGATGACATTCTATGATGCATATGCACTGATTTTTTGGTGTCCATTTGTTTTGTTTTTTAAATATTTTTTTTAATATTAAAGAAACACCTACATTTTTCCAGAATGAAACCATATTCCAAACAATCATGTTCAATAAATATTCGGACAGACCTGACTGATTCAAGCTGCAATAGCTTGCACATTAAATCGTAACAACTATCTTTTCAATAGGCTCCCAATAAAATACACGAATGCATTTAATACGCAAGTTACGAATTTATGATCAAATGAACCTATATAAGATCCAATCCTACCATGGTTCAGCTTACCTTTGTTCCATTCCAGATATTGTTCATCATAAATAATACACCTGTGCACTAAAAGTTGAAGAAACGCAGCATTGTTTATTTGGCTTTGCGGTTTTGGCAACGAGCATGTACTTTTGACTTACCAACTGGAAACCGGTTGGAAGCCGCATACAACACGCAAACAGTATGAAAAAATATGCATGTACAAATGTCAAGATTGGGAAGTCTGGCGCTATATTTGTATGCATATTACCTTTTTTATTCAAACTATGAATTGTTATGCTTACTGTGTGAGTAAAAGTAGAACTGAATGAATACCACGAATCACAGGAAAATAATAAGAAAAAGGTGGGAAGCCCAGAACGTTGCAAGCTGAGAACGAAGAATGAAAGAGAAAGCAGAAGCAGCAGCACAACGTGGAGCTGTGTATTTTTATGCTGTTGCAGCTGCTCTCAGAGTGCTCCCTGCTCGAATTTTGGTAACAGCGGTTATCAACAGCTATAAGTTATGGTCTATAATAACACATATACATCTTTCCATCTAGCTTAGTTACAAGGTCTTTTGTAAAAGGTAAAAAGTTACGTATATTTTCATTGTATTTGTACTTCGTGCACAGTTTGTGTACACCAACCGAGTCAAGACATGAGGAACGATTTAATATGATGATGAGAATGAATGATCGCCACATTGAGCTCATTCCTTTCACCATTTGTACATGCCATGGAGTCTGAATAGTGGAAAAGTTAGGCATTTCTCTTTCTTAGCTTATTCATTTCTTGGCTACTACTGTTTTCTTTGGTTCAAACTGAACAGCCACTGTCATCTAACAATCCTTTGTAAGTATCCTTAGTAATCACTCCAGTGTATCAGAGAAAGCAAATAAAAACTTACAGACAGACAGGCAGCACTAGCTCAAGTCATTTTCAACTAGTCCAAACAATCATGAGTGCAGAACTATAAACGATTCCATACTACACATTAAGATACGTCCTATAATACCTGGATACCTGTGAAGTTTACAAGCTCAAGTCAAAGTTCCATGTTTAAAGAATGAAAACTTTAGTAGAAATGTACATGAAAAAGTTGGTTTCTTGTGCATGCGTTTGCAATGCGAAGTTCTCTCCTCTGTTTTCTTTTTTTACATTAATTTCAGGTTCTGTTTGTTTATTCGGTCCATCGTTCCCGTCAATACCATCCAACATTATTGCCAACAGTCTACACATAAATGCATTAATATTTTGGCTTAATCAAGTGTTCGTGGTTTTCTTCATTTTAATTCAACTTTCTTATTTTCCAAGCCAACAGACCACATATAAATGTCACATCAAATAAATGTATCTTTGCAAATACCTTCTGGAGGACTATACAGTTGGTTTATTTGATGACAGGTAGAAAAAGGGCATATAATCTATTTAAAATGTTTTGTAGAGTTGTCACTCAGCCACGTATCTTGAAAGCACACACACGTTTCCTTAGGTAGGTGGTCGCTGATACCGTTGTTTTGGTGATGACTATGACATATATCAGGCCTCATGCTCCTCAGATTATTCACCACTATCATACGATATCTGAACAATGTGACTCTACGCATAATCATTAATCTTCATCGCAATGTCATTGAACCCATAAAATTGTACGTTTGCTGAGCTGTACAATGATCCATGTACATAGTTTGTTCTTAAAATCATTGTCTGGAATAATGATGCATTTAAAAATTATTTTTATAAGTATTGCAACTCCTAAAAATCCGATACCCGTTTTCAACTTCAGGAAACCATAATACAACGTCGAAAAAGAAACTATTTATATGTGAACTCCCTGTTTCTCCATAATCGAAATTTAATAATTAAATGAAAATATAGTGAATATTTCTAATTCCTCACATCATGATGTCGAGATTACCTTTTGTTTACGTGCATAACTATCTTTATGTAGATTTCATATATATCCATGAGTAGTTTTAGCAGTAGAACCTAAGTTTCACTGTACTCGGATGTACTTACTTCTAAGATAACTGCTAGAGTACATCCGTACTCGTTTTAGAAATGATTTCCTTAAAGAAAATTGTATGGGTACTGTAATATGTATGTAGGCATTAAATGCAAAGGAAATATCAACGATGGACATCCAAGAAAAAAGCTGTCCTTCTCCTTTCTCGCTTTGCTGGAAATATACGAAATGTAAGACCACTTTTTCTCTTAACTCTCTGTCTCTCCCTCTCTTTGAGTTGAAAGCATAAAAACACTTTTACAAGAGAAGGAAATGGTGGCACAGAAGAGTCGTAAACACTTGTCCACATCACACCATCGCGTGTAGTCGTGTATAGCGCCAGAAGTATTTCATTTTCATTCGCTTTGTGTAGCTGTATAAGATTACTGCAACCACTTTTTACAATACGTACAAATATGGCTATTGCTGAAATACCACAATCATTTTTGAGCCAAACTACATTATTCTATTTCTCCGTACAACCAATGATGGAAATGGAAAGGCCGAGAGCAGAAAGCAAAGAGCAATGATACGACAGAGAGAACAAAGTATGAGTCTCTTGTCTCTTGCTTTCTCCTCTTTAAAACAATTCTTGCTCTTCATTCTTGTCTGCTGCACGCTACGCTTTGTTTTGTGCTCATGTTGCTGCTGATGTTACCAAAGGGCCTAAACCCGTCAATCTCTAGCTTGGAGTTTGTTAAGAACGAATTATTAATGTTGAATTGACTTAATTTATGCGTGTGAGCAAACTAATGTTGAGGAAGTAAAAATATATGCTAATAATTTATAGATCTATAAGACTATATCGACATAATATGCGTATGCAATAGAAAAATTCTGCGAGTTTGAATTTAGTGAACATGTACCAAAACTTTAGTCTATGTCATAAATGGAAAACACATCATAGTGCTTTCCATATATAGCTAACCAGAATAGGTAATGTTTTATTACTCGTACGTAATATAATATTCCTGAAAATTTAGACTATCTACAGGTTGATAAAGCTTAACTTATCTGAAGAGAAAAAAGTTATTTACTTCCTTAGATACCTTACTTACGCAAGTAGATATCACTCCATCATATCTACTACATCAATTCAAAAATCTAATTATGAAATGACAATTAAGCAACTAATGCAGTAAAATTACTAGCATTTCATGACGTGCCTAACCAACCAAGTGATTGCTTAGTTTGCCTGCTGAAAAAATTAGAAAATTCACAAAAATAAAATAAAAGTTACTGACTTTTGAAATGTCAAGTAACATCAAATGAAACTTATGCATAATTATGTCCTTGCAGTTTTTTCTATTGTAGCCGTAATAAGCAATATAGGTTATTAATGCATACCTTTGTTAATCTACTCATTGACTTTCTTCTTTGATCTGACTCTTGTTATGTTTCCTTCAGTTCGTCTGTCCGTCCATTCGTGTTTTAACTCGATAAGGTGGTCTGGGCGATATCTTGATTCGAAAATAATCAGGATTCACCGAGCTGGTCGATATAATGTTTCAAAATCCATCGCGTTCTCTTGGGAAACTCATTTTTTTGTTTTGAAGAAAAATTACGCTGTAGTGGGGGCGACAATATATTGCGACATTGATATTTACTTTATGCTGGGGTGGTCGATATTTATTTCATTTAGAAACTTATGATTTACCGGGCAACACAATTATTTGTCGTCATTTTTCTCGTTGCCAGCGGTGGGCTGGTCGAATTTTTGCAAATGTCGTTGTCAGTACATTGAACTGCAGTTTAGTCTGGAATATTTTGTAATTTGGCTTGTAAGTAAACTGTTTTATTACATCACACCATAATGTCAAATTTTACTGCTCGCAGAACGCTGGAATCGTTTGATTCTGATTCAGAAAGTGAATGGTCACCCAAAGATTCAAACTCGGAATACAGTATATGAATATTACCGTTGGGATCAATCTTGGTGCCACTACTAATACAAAATTTGGATCAGTAATAGAACCAGAGATAGAAATAGTCCCTCTCCTCGAAGGAAAAGCTTCTTGCTTTCCTCCAAAATTGGTTGTATGAAAACTGCCGCAAATGAAAACTGTCTGTACTATGACTATTTTTACGCCATATATATTCTACCAAAACTCCTCTAAACTCAACTATGACTCCATTTTACGCTATAAATCCATTTATAACTCTTAACCAAACTACTATGACTCATTTGTGTTTAACATTTAAAAATTGGTAAAAACGTTTCAGATTTGATAAAAACTTTTCTTAATTAGTGAAAATATTTCAGAGCGGTTGAAAACATTTCAGGATTGGAGTAAAAATTTCATGAATTGTAAAATTGTGAAAACGTGAATATGATATCCTAAGTTTTTTGTAGAGATAAGGGTGACTACTGACAATGAGTCACTGGGCCGTTCATGAGCTCCCACATGTGTACAAATTTTGCTGGGCAGTTGGCCTTTTTTGTTTTACTTATGTATTTCAATGTTATTGATATTTTCAGTTTCCCGTAACCTACACTAAAAATAATGCAGAAAAAAATCTGCTGAAAAAGTTAATATTGATATACAATCAAAATTGGTAGAAAAACTTTTGTTAAGATTTTTATATTCATTGTTTTTAGGCAGGCATAACGTAACCTAACCTGAAGATATCAGTAACACCAAAATATAAGAATCTTATAAATCAACTAAAGGTTAGTGCACCCAGAATCTACACCCAAAATATATTAGTAACAATTTTCTATAGGTGCAGTTTTCATTTACGGCACTTTTCCTAGTGGCAGTTTTCCACAGTGCTAGTTTTTATTTACGACAATTTCTTTGGAAGTATTCTAGGCCCCACCAAAATCTCCCCATTACTGGTGATGATCATTCCAAAATCCGCTCCCGCATTGAAAAACTAACTACGCG
>JAQIXX010001091.1:0-39402 GCA_034700605.1 Willowsia nigromaculata
TTATAGTGCAGTAGTATACGTGTATTGTGAAAACGATAATAACTTACCTTCTGTGTCGCTTGTCACTTCCAAAACAAAGGTGGGAATCGTACACCCTTACTACACAGAGGTTATACTCAACTCTTGACCACTTACACCAATCTCTGCAGATCCAGGCGACGTGTGAAGTCGTTACCCCAGCTCACTCTACATTGGCAGACCATTAACATCTGCACCTTACAACTATTTCTCAGATTCTAACACTTCGAGATTAGATCGGTGGCAGTTACTACAGTATAAGCAGCAACTGTTTTGGTTCAGGTTGCACAAGAAGTACCCCAGTCGAATGCACTAACGGTCAACATGGATGAAAATTTCAACTCAGCTGAAGTTGAGTGTCATCGTCATCATCAAAGACGAGAACACCCTACCAGCTAAATGGAGATTAGGACGAGTTGCAGAGACTCATCCAGGGGAAGATGGAATGGTTAGAGTGGTCTTAAGACTTTAAATGGAATTGTGAAGCGATCAACTCATAACTTATGTGTATTGCCAGTAATTGGTTGATTGTAAATCAATCACTAATTGTGATTTTGCAATAACTTGCAACCAGGGAAGAATGATCGCTACGCTGTCATGCTCTTTGTTCAGTATTGTAATGAAATGTTAGTATGCGATGTATTTATCTCATTTTGTCCAGGCAGCAGCCCCCACCTTCAAGTATGTGAGTCAAAGGCTTGTGACTAAGCATTTTTACTGTTGATTTTACTGTGAGTTTAGGTTGATGGTATTAGTCTGGAGGCCTGGCTTACGCTTTGTGAATTGTAAGTTATTAACTTATGTATATTGGTATTCTACTACAAAATTGATTGACTTGTGTTAACCTGATTTTTTATTGGTAAGAGTGAAACTGTTGTCAAAATTTCATTGCTAGAAATAACGAAGCTTGTGAATGGTAACTATAATTATTAAGCAACAGAATTTTATGTCATAAATTTTCTAAAAATATGTATGACAATAAGACATCAAAATGGGCAAAATATGACATGAAAAATCACATTTTCTTCTGGTCTTTTAGGCAGTTAACTTAGAATTTTTCGGACTTTTTGACAACAATTTGCTATTCTAAACACACTAAAAATCAAATAAAACGGTTTGCGCTAACTTTTAGACAAAAATTAAATTATCCATTTAAAATTTAACATGAAGAAATAAAGGGCATTACGCCTCTTTAAGATACACTGAGCCCTTGTGGGATAGTAACCATTCATATATCATTCGAAAGCTCTCAGCATGTAAAACAAAAATTGTCAATTGGTAAAAGTCTCTAAAACCTTGTACAAGAGGTGTTTTGGCCCTTTAGAGTAAGGATTTTAACATGGGCGTGGAGCCAAAACTTAGGACGACCACAGCAAAGAATGTGAATAGTGAGCATTTTCGTGCAATCAAACGAATCGAACTTAACATGATTATGCGAGGCAAAACACTTACATCAATTTACGAACACCAAAAGTACAATTAAATGCTCACTTTTCACATTTTTTTTATGTACACCGGTTAGCCTAAGTTTTGACTCCATTTGCGCCCATGTTAAAATCCTTACTTTAAAGGGCCAAAACACCTCTTGTACAAGGTTTTAGAGACTTGTACCCATTTACAATTTTTGTTCTACATGCTGAGAGCTTTTGACTGACATATGAATAGTTACTATCCCCCGAGGGCCCAGTGTATCTTAAAGAGGCGTAACGCCCTTTATTTCTTCATATTAAATTTTCAATCAACAATTTAATTTTTCGCCTAAAAGTTAGCGCAAACCGTTTTATTTGATTTTAAGTGTGCTTAGAATAGCAAACTCTTGTCAAAAACTCCGAAAAATTCTTAGTTCTGCCCAAAAAACCAGAAGAAAATGTCATTTTTCATGTCATATTTTGCCCATTTTGATGTCATATTGTCGTACATATTTTGACAAAATTCATGTCATGAAAGTCCGTTCCTTACATATCACTCTTCTGAAACCCATCATCTGAAAAGGTAGTTAGTTATGTTCTTCACATTTTGTAAAAGAAACATGTATTCACAATTCACAAAGCAATTCAACTTTCAGACCATTGAAATTTTTAAGATGATCCAGCAGCGATTTCCTTCATTATCAACATCACCATCATCATTTTAATCAAGAAGACAACATACACCCCATTACTCGGTTTTACAGTACGTAGTTCAGAAACAGTCTTGAAACTTTTCAAGTTAAATGACTGGGAATAATTCACTGGTCAGCACGTCATTATTGTCGTCGTCAGCATGAATGACCTAATGACCAAAGCTAAACAGTGCAATAGACGATAAGGGAAGCCATTATCTTGGCAGTAATTGCTGTCCGGTTTTGTAAATGACACTCAAGTTAAAAAGGTAGTATTTGACTGTCTAAACAAAAGCATGTAGCCATGTACATTCATGCTTATGGAATAGGAGAGGAAATATTTTTCTCCATTGTTTTAAAGATTCTATTTAAAAATAAAAACAATTTAAGCTTTGTATAAATAAGTGACTGATCAGGTAGGTAGAGTACTTGTCCGGTTCTGGTTATAGAACAATATAACACTCCAACAAAATCTATATTATACCATTGTTAAGCATTCTTGATTGTGCTACGCAATGAAAATAACATAACTAAAAGGCATGGTTATAGCAAGTGAGTCTGCTGCTGTCCAAAAATAATTTATGAACATAAATGTAATATTTTCATTTTTGTTTGATAAAGCCGCATCATTCCACCATCATCAATTTTCTTGATTATGTTTATCTATGAAGCCCACCACACATGCACACACCAAATTGCGCTATATACATATTCTTCAAAAACACAAAACTTCATTTTCAAGCTCACTGAGAGGAACGTATTTTTAAAATCATCAAATGAGTTTAACAGTTTAAAAATATAATTATATCATAGACTTCCCGAAGAACTACGCAAGTTGAATGAATTACTAGCTTACTCACAACTCGTTTCTTGAATTTTACGGTTTGATTACATTTCATCTCATTTTAATAATCATCCATTACTACCAGCTCATTTCTGAACTTTTCACCGCAATTCAGTATTTCAATAGATACCTATGCATCCCACATCAATTTATTTACAATGAAAGTTTCAAGATAAAAGCTGGATTTAGTCCGCCAAATAAATAACAAATAGGGTTCTTAACCTGCAACAATAAGCCATGACTGACCAGAGAAAGGAGCATTAATGAACACTGGGAGAGGCATTAAATGGCGGATGTGTGCGCGCATTTGTTTGGAACTTACGCAACGAATCGATGATTTTCCTATACGTTCATTTACTATTCCACTGTTTCCCACTGACGGGTAATTTTTTCGAAGAAAAAAATCTTATCCTTATCATCATCGCTATCATCATCTAAACTCATATAATAATAATAAAATATACATAGCTATAATGAGGGTACAAACAAGAGGAGATTATATGTGTTAACGCTGTGTCTTTTTTATACGGCACCAACAGTGGCTATATAGATGGATAACGTCTCCTCTTTATTATCATCATCAATATCATTCATTTATTATGTGATATGATGATGTTGGTTGCTACTTTACTCAACGAGAGAACCCATGCAAGGAGACTTTACAGTTTTGTCTGGTTATAAGAAAGAGCCAACCCTATTTTGATCGGGCAATAAGTAATAACGTTTGCTTGTTGTTTTGTTTGTTGCTATTTCCCTTTCGTGCTTGTTTTTTTCTTCTTCTTTGTCTTGATGGCTTTATGGATAAGTGATGTTTGTTGTACTCTGAGAAGCAGTAAAAAAGACAAGCGGTAATAATAATACATTCAAACTATAACTATACACACCATCTCAAATTCCAATCTGACTTTTTCATACTCGCTCACACATCCACACACAAAAACAAGTCCTTACGATGATGAGCGTAAAAGTAGTAATAGCTGCAAGTAGGTAGGTAGTGGAATAGTAAAAGAGTAAAAAAAACAGGGGCACACATTAATATCCCTTCTATCTAGCAATAAGTATGGTAACAGTGACCATTATTCTTATATATTTAAGATTAAAAAATGATAGTGGATAAGGGAGTGAAGTTGATGGTGCTGGTGTAGTAGTGTTCACGTAGTAATGGAGTGGAGAGAATGTATGCATGGTCTGATGGATTTGGATGATGTGAGCTATTACAAACACAAAAGAAATGAAAGAGGATGGACAAGGTATTTAAATATTTCCTCCCTGGCATGGCAGGACTATAAAGATTCTTCTTCCCTTCTCTCTCTCTGTCTCTAGCTAACTGACTCTGAGACGAATTTTCAACTCTTGTCTTGGTTTTTCAAATCAAAATGTATGCTAAATGGTCATGCATGCACAACAACACATCATCAAGGAGGAGGAAAACGGTAGTAAAAGCATTAAGCACACATGTACCTGTGTGCATATTAGAATGGTAGTAGTAAAATAGTGTGCCTAGCTAGTTGTTTACCTTGTACCATTTCGAATTAGCTGACGACGAAGTTTAAGAAGTTGATGTAGAATTTATAATTGTTGGGCTTTTATTATAATATTATCATTATATATGTATGTATGTTGCGTATATAGGTAAGATAATAAAAAGAGAAAAAAGGTAAATAAAATTTTCAACTTTACTTCTTCACTCTTTTCTTTCCATCAGTCATAACATAACTTACTAATTTCCAAAACTCATACAAAAAACCGTAAAATATTATATAAGTTTATTTATCCCAACTTTGAGTATTGTATTGTACGAGTATACGCGAAGAAGTCAAGTAGTAAGCCGCAAACGAAGCATAAAGAAATGAATAATAATATTGGGTAATAATCCACTCCGTCGTTACTCTTATGAGCAAGTAAACAACAGAAGCAGCAACAACGAGAACGACAATGGTTAAAAATGTATATTTTTCAGCAAAAAAAGCTTTTTTGCTTTTTTACAGTGGTAATAATAATGAGTAAAAGTGTATTAAGCACACCTTAATGCCTTCGTTAAAAATGTTCTTTTATACAAAATATAATACACTTTATCATCATCAAGATCATCTTCTTTATAATCATTTATTATTACTTTGGATAATGTGTGTTTGTGTACACACATAAAATACCAGTATTTAATTTTACATTGTTGTTTAACTGCAGTAGTAGCAGTAGTGAAGTTTTTACACTAAACAGAGTTTATTTCACAAACGAGTAGTTTGTGTTTCTTCTTGTTTTTTTTCTCTGTGAGTGTACAAATGTGTGTGTGTGAGCTTGTGCCTGCCTGCTTGCTTTATTGTTGCTTATTCTCAGTCTGCTTGACTTGGTGAGGCAAATGATGTAAGATGATTACATGTTACAGATGAGACTAAAACACATCAAGACAGCCATAATTCCTGTCTATCTGCCACAGCCACACAACAGGAAAAAGAGGCAAGGCAGAAGAAACACATATTATGCATTCGCTTACAAGCAGTAGGTACACAAAAATCCAGTTAAAAATGCGTGATTATAAAAAGGTAAATGTGAACCACTAGAGACCCTCACACTTTGAATTTGACTAGGAAAATGTATGACATTGTACAATGATACATGATACAATGATATGCCAACCACCATTTTAGAATTTATTTGTGTTTAAAATTGCAGCAAGATGTGATAAGAAGAATAAATTGGACATTCACACAAGTAAGCACACGGTTTGATGGATGCTCTTACTTTTTGTGACAAATTCTTTGAAGAGATGAGCGAAGGAAGAAACGGAAATTATAAAGGAATTACACTTCTTAAGAACCCTGTCAATAGGACCTCATGTAATTCGTTCATCCATTTAACGAAATCGAAACGTTGACAAATTTATCCATACATGATACAAAAGTTATATTGTTACACATACACAACAACGGCACACCAAGAGAGTCACTCCATATTAAAATCGTATTTATTCCGATGCCATACAAGTCGTTGGTGTGTGCTTGACATCGGCAAAAATGGTAGCGACATCGATGAGGTTTGGTGATGTGAGTTTGCACTTTACACTTTTCAAAGTTTTCATATCGTATTTAACAATATGCATAACCAAACAATTGCAAAGTCAGACCATACTTGAGCATGCTTGAAGGATCTGGATTATAATTGCATGTTTGTTGTATAATGAGGATTTTTCATTCAATGTATGTGACTAAAGTAAAAGCAGAGAAACGTATGTACCATTACTTTAGTGTATACACTACACTGATAAAGACATACATATATGTTTAACATATAAAGCGAACCGCCTGTTCGAAACGTGCCAACTTCCCGGGTCCAAACTACTTCTTGCCCCGCTGATGGAACAAAAGTGTTTGGGGAAAACATGTCCGGGAAAAGAAAACTACGTAATATTATACGATATCATGACGCAAAATAATGTGTACATGTAGAAAAATAGCTTAAAGATATTACGGGTCTACTTAAAGCATTATTGCTTTCGGTTTTGGTGAGGTAATAATAATAATACATCCTATCACAGAGGGCAAACCTCTCTTTTCTACTCTCTATACTGCAAAAACAGTACTAGTACCCTTTACGCACTCTACTTTTTTCTATTAAGGTAAGGTACTTTAGGAAGGAAAAGTACACATGGCTTTATACAAATCAGACTTAGATCCTTGCCAGTCTATATACCCCAGTGAAGTAGTTCCATCTTGCTCCTTATAACAATAATAATAATGCTCTCGTGATTTTCCATCAGGAGAAGTGAACACACACCAGCGGCTATAGCAGTAGAGCTACCACCACCACCGTGCATACATCGTCGTACATACAAATGTAAAGACACGAGAGAATTTTTATTAATTTCAAAGTTGCATGAGCTCTTTCCCTTGTTGTTCTCGTCTTTTTCTCTCTCCCAAAGAACAACAACGTGTTTAAAATGGCTTTTCCCTTTCCGTTTGCTTCATCTACCACCACCGAAAAAACGATTTTTTTTTTCTCAATGGGTTTTCTCTCTTGTAAGCCACTAGATTTTTCCCATCCCCTTTTCTCTTTCGTTTCCCGTCCATTTACGCCAACTCTCTTGTACGCTGCTGCAGCAACACAACAAACAAGACAAGAAGAGAAAAGACTTACGCCAGGCATGAAGGTAGAAGACGCAAGCCAAATGCGAGGCAGCCAGGGTTCAGGTGCGTGATATGAAGTAAATGAGAATGTGAAACATTATGGAAGCGACATTTATGTATGTTTGTTGTTTTTCTCTCTGGTGTGCTGTATTGTAGTTTGGTCAGAGAGAAAGGGAAGAGAAAGGAGGATGTAGTATCACTCTGTCTAGATATTTATAAATATAAGGCATGTACAATATAAATTATTACTGGAAGGAAGAAACTTTTATAAATGCATTGTGCTTCGTTCTGTTGTTCTTTCTTGCGCTACATAAAGATACCTTTTCCCTTTAGTATAATTACTAGCTTTCAAGAGCTTTTATTTTCTCCATTTCTATGTATTCTATATATAATGGTTTTCCGTTTCCACTACTATCGCCGTCGTCGTGGCATGAATTCCATTTATCTATGTCGCACCTGATCGAATTCTACTACTTTTTTTTTAGCTTGTGCAGTAAATATTCCCTCTATATGAAGAAATGTAGTTACACCCATACTCATGGTTGTCAAACGTGTGTATGTAGAAAGAGTAGGAGTAACTGTAACGTAACTACTATGTAAAGTGTAGTATTTAATATAGTACAAAGCACGAGGCGACATTGTGTCCTTCTTTTCCCTACTACCTCGCACAGTACTAGTGAAGTTGGAGGCAGTCATGTACTAACTCAATAAAATGCAACTTCTTCTAAAATTCTTATTCTTCGTCTCTTGAAGAGGTAGACAGAAACACCAAGACAGACACGCTCACACACTCCACTCACATCACACGCCCTGGTCCTGATGGCTTGTGTAGTTACTTCTATTAGTGTAGAACCAGGGACATTTTTTATGTAGGACGTGCACCATTATGGACGTCTATTGAGACATGGAAAAATTTATATGTATTTTCGATGGATAGAAATTTCAAATAACATGTCTACGGTGGTCACAAATATAGAGACAGATAAGCGCACAGAGAGGGTGAGAGAGAGAAAGCTCTTGGAAAATTAAGAAGGAATCGAATTTTGTTTGGATGGACAAAAAACGTAACCAGAAAGGACATTCTTTCTCCATAGACCGGTTCATTCAATAATGAGGATGATATAAGATAGGTAGGTTCACGTCAAGGGACCGGAAAACGCTACAGGACCCGGCAGTCTTTATGGATTGAATAAGCCGTTCGAAGAATAATACAAGGAAAGTAAACCTTCTGGCTAAAGCTATTTTGCGCTTGAAAATCGTTGCTTTATTATTATATTAACCGTAAGCAAACGGTGTAGCGAAAGTTCTGATGACAAAAATGGTAGAAATTGAAGAACCCGGCAAATATAACCAAACACTTTTTACATTGATGTAAAATTATTAGGTATGCTGAGTAAAAAATAAGTTCGTACAATATTCTTTTTACCATTAAAGCTTAAAATAAACAAAAAATTAGATATTGTTGAGAGAAGGACAGACATATAAGTTAGATAATCGTGCATTGCCATTTTGCGCGACACCCGGCAGCACGGATATTTTGTCCACTCCACTGCTTTTCTTCATAATAATCCCTTTGTAATCTAAATTCTATCCAGACTTATTCCATCCAAGAGAGAGAGGGACGGGATGGAACAACTGGAACCATTGGTGCATCGTCACAGTAATACCAAGACTTTGTCATACTTTCTCTGCAATTGCAGGAGATACATGTATGGATGTATGTATGTACTGAGACTTGATATCTCCTTTTGAAAACCACACGAAATGGACACTGTTGTTTTTCTCCGTGTAGCGGATCAGGAGCAGAAGGACAATTTAAAAAAGCGAAGTGTAATCCTTGCTTCAAGTGAAATGTGTTATATTTTGCTTGTTGCATGTATATGTGGGATGTATAAGTGAGCACTTCCAATTGCCTGCTATCATTGTTTGTCCTTAGGGTTTAGTTCCTCAATTTCTACTTTCTCCCTTTCTTCAACTCACCGGCTTGCACTCTCTCTCTATCCCTTTCTTCGCTTTCTATTGAAGAGAAACAAATATTTTACGTGCCTTTGCCATGTTTATGAACTCGTTTGTTTTCTTGTCTCTATACCAAGTATTGTTGAATGCGCCTTATTTCTCTATATATAATGTATAGATAGATAAGTAGACACGGAGGCACACACAAAAGCATCATTATTGCTTCCCTCCCACGATACAGTCTGTACGACAAAATTGGAGAGAAAGGTATAGAAAGCCGTGGAAAGAAGGGAAATGGTAATAATAATAATATTACCACACCACATGGTGTATGAAGATATGCTTAAAATATATACATTCACACACACACGCTCGTTATAAATGGCAAAAGCCTCAATTTTACTCCGAGATGGAAACTGAAAACCCTTTTTATTTCCTCCTCCTTCTTCTATTTCACGATGAACAACGAAACTGGAGAAAAGCATTTCCATGTTCGTAAACTCACTCCGGTCCCGGCAACGTACACTTTTGTTGTCAGTTTTCGTCATCAGTTTTAGTTTTGCTCCTCAGCTCAGAAAGCAAATTGTATAGCACATGCCGCTTCTGTTGAAAGGAGATGGACTAATATTGTATGAATGAGCTAAATAATTCTTCTTCTTCCTCAGAGAAAAGACAGGAGGTGTACACACAAAACTGTGAGTTTTTGGGTTGATTGTGTTACTCTGTAGCAAAATAATAGACTGTATAGCTTTCTCCCAAAGTTACACTTCCCTTTTTCTCCTCTTAAAAGCGTACCTTGTGAAAACGACAATGTGACCTTGCTCTGTCTTTTCCTTTATGTTTCACTTGATGGTTGGAAACTTCCTCGTTTTCTTCGTGGCCATAATAATAATGGGGAAAGGTACACCGTAAAATGACGACTAATAAGAAAACCTTTATATGTGCTCATTTATGAAAAGACGGGAAATTTCATGTGTCTATAGAGTAATGTTCATGTGCACCCTGCTCAAGCACAATACACACAGCGTGTCTATAGTAAAGTATTATAGAATACTACTTGCTGATGTCTATTATATTTTAATGTGATACAATATATTCTATACATTATATTTATATAATATATTACTGAAAACACACACGTGCGTTGTATTTATTTTGGCTGTTGTAAACTTCTCAGGTCATGTTTCTCATAAATCTTCCCTGTCACTTCCAATGGAAAGAGCGAGAGAGAAAAGGAGCTAGAGAACGAGACGAGAGAAAGTGAGGCACGATAAGAATTCAAATGTGATGCTGAAAATATCCGAGTTAATTACCGGTACATTTTACTTTTCCATTTCATACCATTTCGTGTTGCTGCTACCACTGCAAAATGCCGGCCCCTCACTACCAGCGTATGGCATTGGACCAATGGTGTTGGTAGTCACGAATGAATATACCTATAATTTGAGACTTGTCCGATTGATATGCAAAAATGGACACGTGAGTGTTATTTATGCAATAAAATCCATTGCATGCGGTGCTCCAGCTAGAGCCGCTACTACTCACTGTTGCTGTATTAATATACGTTTCACTTTGTCGTTTAACTATAAATTTACAGGTACGTCACATACGTCAGAGCTTTAACTTTTCCGATTGTAAATGAACAATAAAACATGGTCTCCCTCCTGCCGCCCCCTCAATTTCTCATTCCTTATTCTTTACGCTCCCATATGTTAACTCTAACAATCAGATGAAAATTATGCTTTTAAAGTCAAACCCTTCAATTTTCGTGTATTATAGATTTGATCATCGAAATGTATATGTACTCTATTTTTGGTATCAAGCTGACAATATCGATATAAAATGTGCTGTTCCTACACTGTACGTATCATCTTAATCGTTCTGCAAATTAAATTGTAAATTTTTAGACCAAGCTCAAGTTGAAGAGATGAGTAACGATGAATGACACAAAAGAGGGGAAATGAGTGTTGCGTGATCCTAGCTATAGTAAAAAGGATATCACCTCTCTTGAATTTACAATTTTGCAAAACTCGCTTTATTATTTACCAGCATGGAAACTTGATGTGAGGTTTACTCGCGAAAACATCATTTTTGTTTTCCATGTCTATAAATGGAAGCCAACTGAAAAAAACATGAAATCTTCGATAGCATCCTGAATTTCGAGCTTTTAATAATAGAAAACAGTAAAGTCCTGGCCGCAGTAGCCTCCACCATTACACATATATGCAGGCTGACTTACCGGCAACCGGTATGGCCAGTGGCCACTGACTTTCTAATGAACGTTCAGTTTAAAAGGTCTATTTTTTCATTCTTTTATTTATTATTTGGTCAACAAAATGTTAATTCCCAAATCCACAACCATCTATTGCAAGTGTAATATTTACCTTCAAGAAAGTTGAATAAAACCCGGCGAATAAAAAACCGTATCCCTAATAAAAAATTAACCACCCGCAACCGGCAGTCATCATCGTCATCATCAAGATCGAATATATTCATACAATAATATGATTTTCCCCCCTGATGGCTGTTTCGAACATACAATTTCCATTACGTACCTCACATCCTACATCCATAATACACACACTTTGCTTTCTTTTCTCGCTCCTCTTTGTCCTTTCTTTCGCTGATACATTTTATGATTGTGGCGAACGATGAAAGGTAAGTGTGACGAGCTGTGGAAAAGAACGTGCAATTTTCCACCTTTCCGGCTGCTATCTTACTTCTTTCGAATGAGGGAAAAACATACATCCTACGTATTACAAACATTACATTTTTACTACAGGTCATTTCTCTCATTGCTCTTTCACTTGCTTATTAATAATATTCGTGTGTGTACATGTTTTATATACGTGTTCATAGTTCCTGTTGTTGTTCTTGATACGAATTCTTTGTTATGTGCTTTCACTTTCGTGTTTCATTGTAGCCAAGTTCATTGCTACTACATTACCACCACTAATAGCATTCCATATTTTTTCTTTTCACATTTTTTGCATACATTCTGAAACTACCTGATTTGATTGTAATCACTACATACATACTAGCACCGTTCATGATGTTCCTCCCTCTTGGTCAAAATCAGCGTTGAGGCTCCCTTCGTGTACCTTGTATGGCTTTATACTACAAAATGGCTATTTTTAGCTTTATCGCATACTTTTTTACATATGCTTGTACACTTCTCTCCTGTGACTGTGGCTATGACACAGCACTCATTCTGCTACAAATATCAAAAGCATAACAATATGCTACTAACTTGTACATTTGTATTTGAGTTGCTTTTTTTTATTTGGAAAGGAAAATTCAAGATAAACCTGGCTGGTCTGAAAACTCCTCTGTGTGATTGACTGACTGAGCTGGTTTTATGTAGCTGTAGTTGCAACACCAGCAACTTTTTATTGTTAGTTGGCATGTTCTGCTTTTCCTCTCTTTGTACCTGCTCCCGTAGGTAAGTAGTTTTCTAGTATTTATAATATGATAAAAGTATATTGAAATTGACGATGGCAGCAAGTTCGACAGCGGGAGGAGGCTAAAAGTTGTAAAAATATGTATCCCTTTTCTATTGCAAACAATAAATAATAAGAGAGTACGTATCACGCTTTACTGCTACATTTACCTACCTTGTAGTCGATGAATATGATATCATATATACCTAGTAGCTCTTTTCTAATTCATTATCACAAATTATAGTGTTGTCAAACCTGCTCCCGCCATTGTTATTAAACTTTCCCAAGATGAACGCAGCATTAGCAATTATTACATAAACCACTTCAACAACAAATAATAATACGAGAAAAAAATAATATACGATGGACTTTTTGACATTGCATGATTTTCTCTTGTACTTTTGTACAACCAGTGCATGAGCTTTCATGGTCTCGTATTGTTTCATTTCAATTATACAACCGGGCAAAAAAAATTGGGCGCTTACCTGTGTACTATACACATTAACAAAAACTTCTTTGACTCTGCAGCGGTGGCAGAAAATAATGTATTGAAAAATTGTAGCAGCAAAGATGATGTTGGTGGTGGTTGCTTCTCTGCTTTACAAATAATAGCAATTGTTTCTCAGTTTTTATGATACGGATCATTACAGCTAAACTAATGGTCATCGCATCTCAAATTACAAGACGCATCATCATCGTCATCATCAACATCTAAAATACTTTATAGCCTTATTTCTTTCTTCTTTTTTTGGTCTTCTTCTCTGGGTTGCCAATTAAGTTCATTACAAGGCAATGCTTGTTCCATTACTCGATTCTAGTCGATTTTGTTTGCTGTAAAAGTTGCAAGTTCACTGTGGCTAATGCCAAAAATGCGTGTACTATTAAAACCGGGAGCCACTTCTCTGCACACACTGGTAAATACATATCATCAAAGTGATCGTTATCATCGTCAAAGTGTACAGCAGTAAAAGGAGTAGCTGGCAGCAGCAATTGTAGAAGAAGCAGTAATCGTAGCAGTAGGACAAAGAGATAATAAGGAACAAAACCAGGAACAACAAAATTGTCAGTCAGTCAAGAATGATTTAAGTTTTGTGTGTGTGTGTGTGTTTGAGAGAGAAGTGTAGTATTTAGATAGATTGTGCTTCTCGCTATCGTAAGGAGACTTACAAGTAGTAATAAATTGCTCTCCCACTTAATTTCGATCCAGTCTGTCGCATCTGAACAAGTACACTTTTATGCTTGGAATTTTCCCTGATGTTTATTATGCCACTACACCATCACCACTACCACCACCACCGCTTATATTGTATAATGAAGCATGTACAATTTAGCCAGGAACAATGCTGATCGTCGTATGGCAGTTTTAGTAGTCGTCATTAGTTTTCCTCTTCTTGTGTGTGTATAACACACTTGAAGAACAAATCGACTCAAAAACAATCTTTCTCTTACACTTGAGTAAAATTACTACTCCACTCTGTATACTACTACTGTTGCTGCTACTGCTGCTGATGCTACCACTGACTGACTGACTACTGCCACTGTGACTTTAATAGATCAACAGCAGTAATATGCAGTCACACATATATTGTACATATGCATAGGGAAAACATATATCGATGAACTTATACAACATTGTCATGATCATCATCATCGTCAGCAAGTTTGTAAGAGTTTTTCAAACTTTTTGTATAATGCTTTCTGTCTCTCTCTCTCTCTCCCTCTGTGTGTGAGAGTTGGTAATGGGATTCTCGGATTCGCTCTCTTGTCTTTTCTCTGCCTTCTTCCCCAGCTTGAAAATGGTGAGAGTGCACAGAGCACACAGTGCAAATGATCCCCTCAGTATTTGCCTGAGTGAGACCAATTTTGCCGTGAAACAATGATGGAAAACAAGCCAGCATGTAATAATGTGATGTACGAATGCAAAGTGTTTGAAAAAGGCCTGTAAGAAAATAATAAGAGCAAAACGAGAGAATGAGAAGAAAAACGCACTTTTAGTAATTCACTTGCTCGCTCACAATCTCTCTCTTTTGTTTCCCTCATACATTTTTTGCCTTCTCTTCTTCTACTACTGTGTTTTGTGTGCATAGCATAAAGCGAAAAGAGACATAGAGAAACTCATTCACTTTTTTACAATACTGTTACTATTTATTCCCAGAAGCCAAGTTGGAGGCAAGATAATCATTTCAAGTGGAAGTAGTTAGAAAAGATACTTGAAAGAATAATAACATGATCTCTTGTACCATAAAAACCCCTTTTTTCTTCTCTCACACAGCCTTCATCTCACACAATGTAGGCATATACATGCCAAATTATTTTTTCCTATAAGATTTGTATACACAAATACATGTAGTAATGATGCACAGTTTTACTTTGCAAGTAGCAATAGGAGCATCATCCACATCGTGGTCGTCAGCATCCTTACAACAAGTCACTCACACTTTTACGCCAGCTACTAATGAGTGTAATGCAATATCTCTTGTAGAAAATTATTAAAATGACAGGAAAATTCATTTTTCAAATTTTAAAACACTTCTTTTCTGTCTCTGTAATCTTGAAGCCTCCTGGCATGTAATAATTTGAACTCTTGAGTGTGTGAGCGAGGGAGAGACACACCGAGTAATATGCGCATACTTTTGTTGTACTGTATGCTGTGTTGTGCCATTCTTGCTTGTGAGAATTTTGAGTTGAGTGAGTGAGTACACTCCATGAAAAGAAATGCCGCAAGTCAACAAGATGGAGGCAGACACAAATATAAATGGGAAAGGAACAGGTTTACTTTTTTATAAATATGTTTTTACACTTTTTAATCATTCATGCCATATCAGTTCTCAGTCAGTGAAATGTATGTACACTTATTATCACGCTCATTCTATTTTACCATTTTTTTCTAAATGAGGTTTCTTCTAGACTGTGGAACATTGGGCGCAAAAACTCGTACAATTGCTGTGTCGGAGGTTTTAAAGTTTGTAATTTTAAAGCATTTTCCCCTAACTCTATACTGCACTCATTACTGAATTATTAGTGGAACAAAGTTATTCATGGAGAAGAGGGCAGTTATTACTCATAAAAGTAATAGCCTCCACAAATCTGGCGGAATCATCATCAGAGATAAAAAAAGTATTTTCTTAAAAATGACATTCCACAATATTCGTTTGATCCAAATGTGTTTTATCAGCCACAGAAAGAAAGACTATTTAGATTTTCATTTAAAGCAGAGTTGGGTACTCCTGCTGGTTTTTGTTTCAGAGAATGAGAGTATGTTCTTAAAACAGAAACTCTAGTGTGAATTGCTTATAAATTCCCGAGACTTGATACTTAATAAGGTTGGTATCATGCTACAATTACAATAAAAGAATTATTTTGGTTGAGAGAATCTCTCTCTCTCTCTCTGGCCAGTGTATAATGATACTGTAGTGTGTGATATGGGAAAAGGTATTGAGCCAAGAAAGAGCGGAGGAGAAAAACACGTAGATAATGTGTACGTAGAGACGAATATGATGAAGAAGAAGAGCGAAGAGCAGTCATTAGGCGAAATTATCTTTATCATCGTCATTGCATTACTGAAAGAAAGAGATGGACCCATATGGTGCAACAATTACCACCCAAGGCTATCATCACCGTCTCATATGTACCGAGAGGAGCTCACCGACCAACTTATTACTTTGTATGGTACAAGTTCTTCTTCTGTCAGAAATATGAAGTTTGAACATTTTTGTTGGAATGTATGATGGTGTGTGCATGTAGGTAATATTATTATGGAGGTGCTTTATGGAATTTAACACAAAAAACCTGAAAATTTAATGTTTCTTTTTTGTAAAATAAGAGCTTTTTACAGCCAATCTTCTCCTGATTGTAGTCTGATGAATACGAGTAGGTACTTGTACAACAGACGTATGCGAATTTGTAAATAATTTTATGGACTGGTAATAAGGTACCTAAACATTATGAATGACATGACTGAGCACATATAATCCACCCACCGCCAAAAAAAGAAATGAAGTACAGGTACAACTAGCCGTACACACAAGTTTATTCCTCTTCTTATGTCAGTTTCAGCCGTCTTTTCTCCCGTGCTTGTTAGTTTTAAATTTGTTCATTCAATTTTAAATTACTAGTGGCACAGACTGCACGTTTGCGTACCTACATTGTAAAAGAACGTGCATAATACGTGTGCTCACAGGGTACAGAGTTGTACATACTGCATCGACACATGATTTTCAATCCTTATGAGTGAGTGAGCACATATGTGGGCAAAGCACAAGTTTCACATAAATAAAGTACCTACATATCTATAAAACTATGTGCAGACACACGAACTTTGTGAAACTATGTGTACGTGTAGCTATCCGGATTCGTAAAAGTTATTTCAAAATTTTAGAACAGTGTATCTGCATCCGACATCACATAATTGCATGTAATGAAGCATGGAACAAGGTTATTCAAAAGACATACCAGTTATCTTTCTACTTGTTCTGAAAAAAAAACTTGCAATTGCAACTATTCGAACGTACTGCATGGAATTTCACATGTGGTAACATTGAATTACGCATAGATAAATGAACCATGGGACTTCCCCCCAGACAATTGAGTTCAATACATTGTATGACTGTAGGTTCCCCGAGTAAGACTGGATAAGATTTACGTTTTTTATCCCATTGTTATTATATCATTCTCACTATCATATGAATGCATTCAATCAAGCTCAAATTATGCACGATGAAACGACTTTAAAGGATGTGGTAATTTCTGCAATTTACACGATGGCCAGTTCAAATCAGAAAAGAGAGCTGTCAGTTTAAAAAAAACTATTTTTACCTTAAAATTTTGCAATATTATCATCGTCTTGTGACAAAGGACAAATATACTGTGTATCTTTTCTAACGTGAAATAAATCTATACCGTTTTTGCATGAATAAATTACAATCATGTACCCAAATAGGTATATGTAATACAAATTTTTGCTTTCGGCTACACTGTACTGATAGTATGTTTAGTTTCAGACTCAAACTTCAGTCGTTCTCCTTTTTCTTTCATTTTCCTTCAAAACCAGACAGAAATAAATGTGCGCTTATAAACTTTATAACAGAATAGAGTGGTTGGATATGTATGTTAGTGTTATGCTTGTAGATTCGTTTTTATTTGTATGCAATGTGGTCGTACAAGACACTGCTAAAACTACGACCATGATCAGCTATAAAAATAGTATCGTCATGAGGTTTGGTGTGATAAATTGAAAATAGCCCCAATTGGGTAGATGCACAACTTTTCATTCATTCCCTTTCAAATGCATATGCACGTATTTTTGTGTCATTTTGCGGAAAGTGTGAGGAAAAGTTCAGTAAGAAAGTAGAGCGCGTGAGGCAATGGAAAAGGTCACAATTCAGCAAAGGTATAGAAAGTAAAAAACTTTATGGAAATTCAATGTTTTCCTGTAATGTTTCAAAAATCTATTCTATTTGTATGAGTGCCTCAACCTGTGAACATATTTTAAGTAGTAACCAGTAATTCTTGCGTTTTAGATTTGAAAAATAACATTTCAAGAAACCTTGTATTCATCCATCATGCTTCTCACATACTTCCCCATAGAGCTCATGTTTAGACTGCATCCACCCTTTTTCCGATTCAAGACTCCCATTCCCGAATTAAATTACGAGAAAATCCAAAATCAGTCATGCTTACCTGAAAGAGAAAATGAGAAAAATCACAATGATTAAATACAATTCTTTTTTCTTCTTCAAGAATAGGAATGCTTTCGTTTAAAATAAGAGTTTTTACATTTACTATTCCATGTCTACTCCCTTACAAGATACATTTATCTATATTTATTTACCAAAAGCTCATTGCACACGTTGTCTTTCTCTCGCAGTTTCCATTTTTTGCTTAGGTCACACAGGAAATGAGAAACTGTTAGGAAGGGAGTAAATAGGAAGAGAAAGGAATCTAATAATCTGTTAGCAGGAGAAAGAAAGAAAACTACAAAGTACGACACCCTAAAACTACTACGAATTCCTGTGCAGGTAAGGGAAAATTGAAGCAGGGAAGCATCTCTCCTCCATCTTATTTCTCCTGCTTCGAAAACACTTGCCCAAGAGTTTGGCAAATATCCGGAGAAAATCAGCTTTTCCATGCATTCCCTTGTGATGATCATAGGTATACACTATATATGCTTTCAAATTGCGTGTGTGCTCTAGTAGTAGTAGTAGTAGCTTTCCTTTCTCTGCGGATCGAATGAAGTACTACTTCTCTTACAACTACTGCTGCTTACACTCTTTCCATCGTTGTGCACCGGCTACTAATACACAAATGTTATCGACTCAAGGAAATAAGGTCGTATTTTCGATAAAGCTTTTGTTGAATCTAAATATCCTTTTCCCGTTTCCCTTGTGTGTTGTTCATAGAATGATAATAGAAGTGAGTCCATTCACGTACGTCCGTACGTACTTCTTTCCACTACGAAGGACGAAGGTGAAGCAAACTACGATTGTTACACCCACCACCACCTTTGTAGTAGCACGAGTGGTAAAAGAAGTAGAAGAAGAAGAAGTAGTAGTAAAACGGACAAAAGGGGTTTGATGATGATTGTATACATGTAGGTACTATCATATTATATAGGTATAATGTATTTTGTTCGATGTGCATCGTAAAAGACATCCCGTTTCTTATTCATTTATTTTCCATGGTCAAAAGTCGAAGGAGCACAGAAGAAAATCAGGAAAACTCTATAGCTTACACAAACATAGCGTCATCATCATCGTCATTACCATCCGCTTTTTTTAGTTTCAACCCCAACTTTCTCGCTTAGAGACTCGATGTATATATTTATGTGCTATCTATTTTATACTGATGAATACTCGTAAAACAGTGAAAGCAAGCGTATATGAATGTATGGAGAACAATATTATACATATTTTTGTGTACTCTACACTCATCTCATCAGGGTGGTGGTGCTTCTTCTAGTACACATCACACTACAATATATAGAGTTGCCACCAGTGGGAGTAAGGAGTGAGCATGAAAGAGAGACACAAAGAGAGAGAAAGGAGAGGCAATCTAATCGAGCTTTAAATAAACTTCGCCCACGGAACAAGTCCAATATTGGAATTGAGAGCCATTGTGAATTGCCAAAAAACGACAAAGAAGACATATATTTCTCCCGCGTGTTTCCCAATTACCGTATGTACTTGTGACTCTGTGTGTGTCTACGTTAACCCAATGATGGTGGTCAGAGAAAATAACACGGTTTGAGATGAAAAGAGAAAGTAGACTCGCGACGAAAGGAAGGATATTACTTGACTCAAGATTCTGAAGGAAAAAAAATACATTCTAACTTGGTTTTCTACAGTGTGTTAACGTACTAATAATAATAATAAGGAGATGTGGGCATAAACTTGTATCCAAAGTGCAAAGGTTTATCTACATTTATGCTGGAAGCACGTATTAAGACTACCTGAAATCAAAAACCTTACATGACCTTATTACTACTGCACTGTATACTCTTGTGAAGAGGTACGCATATAATGGCACCGTCCACTTCACTTATTCTTCATCATGAACATCACATCATTCCCTTTCCCTCTGTATTTTGGTTTACTCCTTAACTATAATAGTTTTTAGCTTTCACCAAGCAAGATAAAACAGAGGAGAAAATAAGAGAGATAGAGAGAGTGGGAGAGAGAGAGAGAGCCGAAAACTCAATTGTCTTTTTTCTCTCTTGTTCTTTACTCTCTGGGTCGTCTTAAGAAAAGCTCTTTTTCCAAAGGCAACATCAAGACAAAACAAGAGAGAAAATAGTAAACTCAACTAAAACTGATAAACAGAGAAAAATTATTGAGTTGGTGAGGATATATATCTGCTACACACAACAGCTCACTGGGACTTACACCGGCAAAAGAACTACACTTTCTTTAGTTGCTTCCCCTTTTGTTTCCTTCCTGTTTCAAGTACATAATATAGACAATAAAGCTGCTCCTCTCCGTTGTTCTTCATCTTTATTTTTGCCTCTTCTGATTCTCTCTCTCTTTACAAACTTGAAAATGGAAAAGGTTGCCAGAATGATGAAAATACTATCATGAAGTAATAGTAGTAAGAAATGAGATGAGCCAAGCTTTTTCATCATCATCATTCACAACATGAGTATCATCATTGTCATGGTCCTTTTCCCTGACGTTTGCCGGTTTCTGGCAATGCCACGGCACCATACACCAAGAGCAGTAATAGTGCACTGCAATCATGACATGTCTTTATAGTTTCCCGTTGAATGTGTATATAGAGTATGTAGTGTGTACCACACTGCTGAGTATAAAAAATAAACGTGGTTTCTACTCCGAACCCTCGACAAGCGACAGAGTACACAAAAAGTTTTTCCTTCTTGCTTATTTTATCAGCTTATTGCTAGCTTGAAGCTTAAAACAACACAACTTTCAGCTTTGTTGTTGCTCTACTCTGCTGCTACTACTCCGACTTCACATGAATTCCCTCTCAACACACAAGGTTAAAAGGAATAAATTTTGTACGCAAAGAATACGAAGCCGATGAGCATAGGAGGATGTTTGCATGATTGTGATGTTGATAACGATGATGATAGAGCTAAAATTGTAAGGAGGAGAGAGCAATTTCAACAGAACTGCTGAGTTTATTCTGTGAAGGAGATTCAGAGGAGAGCACCTCAGAACCACATCATCCACTTGCCAGCAGGGTAGAAGAGAGAAGCTTAAGAAAACAAGCAGTCAGCAGCAGCAGTAGTAGGACGAATGGATAGAGCACTCAAACAAAAGGGATGATGGTGTGCTGTTGTGTATGCGATGATGATGATGAAGTAGAATAAACTGATGCAAAAGAAAATCCTCTTTTTTCCTGTCTTTTTCCATCTCTTACCAACTCTTACGATCTTTCCTACACATTCAATCATTTTACACCTAAAATACACATACGCATAGAATATACCGTTTCCATTTGCTCATAGATGAGCATACACGTATGCCAAAGCAGTTTATATGCTCCGCTTATATGTATTTTATGTTGTGTAATAACAACAATAATACACACATGCTGAGAAAATTTGCTCATATTATTGATAGTGAAGAAAATGCAGAGTGCCAAGTGCTGCTACGTCCCAACCCAATCATAATATTCAGAAAAAGATGAAGGATCTCACTCTCCCGTTCCCACTTCACTGACAACGATGTTATATGTTGTCTCCTCTTTTTCGTTTTTCACTTTGCTTCAGTTTCGGCAGCCAAATGCACACACATTTCACAAGATGTGTTCAAGTTGACTGGTTCTCGAGTACATATTTAGACAGACGATGAGTAGCGAGGAAATGATGTTGGTTGATATTGCTTAAGTAAGATGTATTATCGCATCACTTTTATTTACATTTATTCCTTTTCCTAAAAAAAATCTTTTAAATCTAAGCACATGTTCCAATTTTGAGTAATTGATCAATGGAGAATGAGTGGTAGGAGGTGGCGAGAATTAAAAATGAAACAGGAAATATGATATTGATATGTTTGCACACATCAATATCATCACATTATATTTATGTGTAAAATCTCTAGAGAGCCCTGTTTAACTACTGTATTTAACTACATGCCGAAATGAAATGTCACAACTTCTTTCGCTTCACACTATGAATAGTTCATCATATTTCGCCATTCATTTTACATTGCAGAGCCTCACACATCGAGTCAAGCATCTTAAAACGAAACCTCTTTTTATGAATTGATATGCATATCTCTATTAGCATAAGGTAGATAAATAAAATTATGTATAAATTATAGTGAAGATGAAGGTTGGAGAATGCCATGCGACAATGGTGCCAGAAGCAGGAGACAAAATCCTCACTTTTTCACAATTCCTCTATCTTTCTAGATAGGCAAGCACAATCTCGCAATGTTGCCGTCAACAAAAGAGCGTTGTGCAAGATGGATAAAATAATAATAAAACCGAGATGCAAAATGAATAAAAGTGAGGTTCACAAAAAACGAAGAAAACGTAAAAAGGAGTATTCAAAAAACTGGAGAGTTGAATGCGGTAAACCATTTTGTTCCAAAAAATATTATGCTGACTAGAAAAGTTGAGTAAGATGAGTTGAGACATCTCCTTTCATAATATTATGCATAAGTCTGTTGTTACACAATGGTGTGTAGTGAGAGAAACCGACGCAGCAGCGGTAACATGCTCTTTCTCCCATCCTTCCTATTCTCACTTCATCTCCGGCTAGGTGATACACACATTGCTTAGAAAAGTACACAGACGAGCAGGGTGAAGAATGAAATTCTCAAGTTTCACAAATCCGTCATAAAATTCTCACATTCACACATTCCATCTAAAAAAGCTTTAATAAAATGCATCGAATTAAAATGAAACTTGGTAGGGTAAAAACCAACCACCATAAACGTATAAGATGGAGCACTGCAGAGAAAAAAAGAAAAGCAGTGTACAGAAATTATGTGTCTGTGTATAGTGCATGTGGTGCTGAGAGCAGGAGAATTCCGTTCGCCTCACTGACTGAAAAAAGGGAGGAGTAGAAGCATTACTAAGAATATAAGACTTTCAGACAAAGCAGTCACACTCTCAGAATAATATATAGCAATATTCGTGATTCCTGCATTTTGTGTTCAAGTAAACGCTGTACTAGAATTCAAAGAATCAAACTCATTTTTTCCTGCAAAATAGCAGAGTGCTTGTGTGCAAAAGGCTCAGAGAAAGAGGTATTTTTCTGTCTTCTGCATTGTTCAAGTTTTTAATCTTTCGGTCAAAAAATGGTAATAATAGCCATTTTTTGTTATTGCAACATGCAACCTACTTAAAAAAATTTCTGTATAAAAAGTACAGTGTATGTGCTATGGAACTCATAAATCTAACAGTCATATGTAATGGTAATTCAGAAACAATGTGGTTGAAGAATGAAAAATAATATTTTATGTCACATGCATACGTAATTTTTAGTATAATATGCAGAGATGTAGCAAAAATTAAGCACAAATTTTACTCAAGTTGACACACTGTAGAGCATTACACACGACAAATATTACTCCATTTCATTTCTGGAGAAAATATGGCGATTTCAGGCATGCAATGTATAAAAAATGTACAGTAGTCAATGCAGTCCATATTCAACTTCTCATTAGTTCAAGAATCAACTAGCAGATTTTTAGAGCACTAGAAATGCGCGAAAATGTATATGTAAATTATTTTATTTTAATGTCAAATCCATATTGTAAGTGTAGTTAGCTACATGGAACTCCATGGTCAACAATTGGAACTAAAATCTTTCATGCTTGGTTCTACAACTACGCATTATACATATTTGCTAGGACATTGATTCTAGAAGTCTCCAATGTTTTTGTCCTTTCTTTTGTAGACCGCGTCAAGGTTCCAACTTGTCTTATACAACACAGCTTGAACTTTAAAACTTTTTAGTGTCACAATACAACTAAGCCAACCGCCGCTGTTTCATTGTGCAAAAATAGAAAAGACTTTGCTAAAAAGTTACTTTTTGAAACTCACGCTGATGATAATGAGAATAGAAATTTATATTATGACGACGGTGCTTACACTAGTTTTTGTAGACATCTCCAAAAAATTTGAAATGTAGAGCTACCTAATGCTAATGAAAAACGTTTTTCTAGCCTCTTTTACATAGATAGTTAGTCAGCATAAAACATGCACTCAGAGAGAGAGGCAAAAATTGAGTAAAGGAGAATATTGTGAATGAAAGTCTTTTGTCAGATTTTGCTTCTATTCTTCTTCATCTGCATCCCTCTTCCTCACTATATACCTACCTAAAAAAGTATTAAATAGAAAGAGTAAAGAAGGAGGATAAAAAAACGGGTTAATGTGGAATCTAGTTTAAATACCCTTTTGGTGCTTTACATTTCACATGCATAGTTGATAAATGACTTGCACAATTTTATCGAATTGCAAAAGAAGCCATGCTGTTTTTATCCTCTCTCTCTCCCTTATTCTTTCTCTCTAAAAATTTCAATCCTTTTTTTCGTTTTATCACGTAGAGTATTAGTTTATAGTATGGAGCTACTACCACTTGCTCTTCTACTACTGCTACTGGTAATAAAATGAACTCTGAGTTGTTGTATGTGTTTGGGAAATGGAATGGTGCAAAAGGAGAGAGAGAACAGCTACTGCTCCTTTTTATATTCAATTCATTTTGGGTCCAAACTTTTTCACTTTATTCAATTCAAAGTGATTTTCATCCTCTTTTGTAAAGACACTGCCGCATACACACACACAAATCTCTTCGTTTCGTCAAGTTTCGCTTTTTCACTTCCATTTACCATACAGAATGAGTTAATACAGAGTAAAATATTTGCTAGTAGAACGCAAGTATAGCTAAAGCACTTGAGTGAGAGTTATAACTGTCGTCTTGCTGCGTGTAGTAGTAATGTCCTTGGGATTTTGGGACCACCATTTTGTTAGTCAGCATAATAGTAAAAACTAAGACGAAGACGAGAAGGGGACACAAGTTTAGTTGGATTCCAAGCACTCTCTCTCTCTCTCTACTTTACTCACTTTTTATACTATTATATGCAAACACTAGAGATACTAATTCAAACAAGCAAAAAAAAAGTATTTAAAGAAGAAAGAATGTTCCATAATATGAGTGCATATTATTAGTATGTGTGGCTCTACTGCTGCTGCTGTGAGTCTGTGAGTATATCAGAAAGAGTGTGTGTGTGGAGGTTGAACAGAATTTTAAAATATTGCCCAGTCTCAAAAAAGACAATCTGCATAAGAATGGCTCAGCATGGTTCGTGGTACTTTTTTAAATGCTGATCCCCCATCGCCATATTTTTCAGGCTTAATAATATTATTGTAGTTGTGTGTGCAGTGAAAAGTAAAGTAAGTAGTCTATGTGTATTTTTATTATTTTATACGATTGCTTTTTTAATTTGGATTTGGTTGTTGTTGCTGATGCTCCTGCTGCTAAACTCCCTGCTTACCACTACTCTATTACCTTGCTTTCATTTCATCTCCCCAAATGCGCTATTTGCATGGTTCCTTCAGCTGAAACGGTGTTACTTAATACTATTATTGCCATTATGCCACAGTAGTTTTATCCTCTTCATTTTCATTTATTATTATGATCATCGTTATTTGTGATGCAGTCTTCTCCTCTCTCAGTGAAATTCGTCTCACAACAACCTCGCGAGTGATTCACCTGGGTTAACTTCATTGAAATGTGAGCAAGCGTAAAATTCATGAGGTTTTCTAAAACTTTACTCCATGCTGATTCCACACCAATATAAAAGGAGCTTCTTTGTAATAAATAGTAATAATAATAGCGTCAATAAAACCATTTTGCTCTTGTTAAGCATGCGGATATTTTATGGGATAGAGAGGAGATTGCGAGCAGAGAATCATTTTCAAAAAGCTCTGTTTATTAGCTGTTGTTTTAAGAGTGGAACTGCAAAGTTGTTTTGACCGAATATTTTGATCATTTTAGACAGCGGCACTGTTTGCTTTTGCTACTCTGCCGAAGTAATCATTGTAGTAGTAGTAATGCTAAGCAATCTCCGACTTGAGAGAGAAGAACCGGAGATGCCGGAACTAGAACACCCGGTTCTTTCAAAACGAGCAACAACAACATAAATGGCTTATAATATGGCCCTTATAATGTGTCTGACTTCTTTCATAAGAAAATATTATTTTTTGGATGTTATAATGATTGGAGCAGTCACTACTTAAAGACATCTCTTGAGGGTATGATCGTAAAGAATCGTTTTGAAGTGAATACGTATATACCCAATAAACAGCCCTTTTCTTTGTGTTAATCATATCAAAAACGATTTTGTTTCATTTGATGATCTATTTCTCAGTTTTTATAACCCCAGCAGTTGAAGTAATTCTCTTTCAGGATTATTGGATGGATAGAAGATAAAATGATGAGAGAGTAGACTGTTTAAAGGTTGAAATAAAAGGAATACCTCTATACCAGAGCCAGGCAGAGTGGGAACATCATCAACAAAAATAATATATATAAAACGTCGGCGACGCCACTGCCACCATCGGTCGGTATCCCTTGAGACCCTCTAATATTACAAACTCGTAAAAACATTCCTGTTTTTGTTTTTCCCTTGTTTTACTCCACTCAAACTGCGTACAAACCTTTGTAATAGTGTATATTGTTGTAAATCAGTATCATCTTCTCAAGAAATGGAAAAGGTTTGGCAAGAAAGTATGTTTCGGCTACATTCACGAGTTATGGATTTTAAGGTATTTGTCATCATATAGCCAACTGAAATCTACAGGGAAACTTTTTCCTCCTTTATCTTACCAGATCCATAGAGGGAAACACGAAAATAAAAAGACTTTTCGTCGACACACATCCAAATTATTCATTTAAATGTCTACTTTACTCACTACCATACAAGCAACAGCAGCAGTGTGGGTACTGTAGAAATGGAACATAAGATCATAAACGTAATAGCACACTAAACAATTGAGTTAACCATAACATACAGTTATGCATGCTATTTACAGAGAAACAAGGAACACAAATTCTAGAGTATTATTTCTTATTATATAACTGAACCAAAGAGCAAGATTTTTTTGTCATTTCTTTCCTCATCTTCTCTCTATCTATTCTAGTTCAGCGTCATGTCTTCATTTGAAATTCTTCACATTTTACAACCCCATTTCGGTTGATTTGGAGGTGAACCGAAAAATTCTCAACTGCATCTAATGAGCTAATGTATCATGATGAAGACTCCTTTCCATGTCATGTAACAAGCCATTGCAATGATTTTTTTTTCTTCTTCTTTACTACTGCTGTAGCTATTCCCCTATGCGGATGCTCTACAGTAAATAGTAAACAGATATAATTTTTATCATTTACTCCACTCCTCTTGAACAGAAAGAGAGACTGATTGTGGATCATCATCTTTACTGATTGTGAGACCTGAAAAACTTTTAGAACCTCATCTTAAAAATACCTATGCATGCTCACTCACACAAAAGAAAAATAATACACGCACTCTCTTTCTCTTTACTATCCTGTGAACTTGTTTCCTTCATTGATATTCATGGAAAATATTTAGAATGCATTGCTTCACTATTTACTTCTGTGTGTGCTGCGGATTTTTACTTGATTTTTTCCGACTTTGAATTTTTTTACTACTGCTCTTCCATTAGCATCAACCAGTTAAACAGGCTTTGTATTAATTTTTTTGCTTTGTGTGTGCTGTGGTGAAGAAATAAACCAATAAATGCCAACAAAATCTCGTGTAGCTATTCCGTAGTTTTATTTAGGAATTGAATATATTATCCAGTTTTCTTCTCTTTGTCTATGAACAACGGAATCTGTACACACATTTTCCTATGTAGATAGACCAAGAATAAAAGGTTGTTAATAATAACAGCAATCCTTTTCATTTCTGGTGTACATCTTTCTTCCTTCACTACATACTGGGCCGTCAGCGAGGAACCTTACATTCCTTCCTTTGCCCTGCTCAAACAAAGCGATGCAACTGTAATGAAATTTTAAACCCACAGCAGTCAACCAACCTAACCTAGTGCAACAGTGAAATAAAAACATTTAAAAAGATGCATTGCATTACTATATCTTTCTCTCCGTGACTCTGATATGCATGATTTTTCAAACTCTCTCCTTGAAACAAAAAAAGAAGAAGATGAGTGTGGTGAAGTGAGGTAGTGGGAGCACCGATGGTGGTAGTAGATGTGCAGTAGTAGTGGCAATAATAATAACCAAGAGAAGGAACAACAACCTACCCTACTATTACGATTTTTACTACAAGCTACTACGCTATCGCTTCTTCTACTACAACTCTCCTGCTCCTAAAAAGTATTACATGTTTTCCTCACTTAGAAGAACTACCACTGTTTCTTCTTGATGAAATGCTTGTGTACTTTTATTATTTTTCTACGAGCTGAGAAGAAGCAGTGAAAAACGGCGAAAATAAGGTTGATTCTTCTTCTGGTTGCATAAAAGCAGAGATGGAAGGAGCACTAAGGAATAGCAGCAGCAGTAGTAGAGGAATAAGAGATGTTTAACGATGATATGATCTTGGTCGTAAATAGACCTGGAGGGGCTTGTCTCACATTTCCTTCAAACTGCCGGACATAAATCTCCAAAGGTTTCCTCTTTGGCATATGGAAAAAGGAAGCTCTCTGTGGCAAAGAAAAATATATTATAAAAAGCAGCAAAAAATCTTCCTTGCAAGTTAGTCTCCTATATTGACTACACTACTGCACTGTGAGAGGGTATATAGTGCAACTCTATATATGCACATTCACAATATTATAGTCTCCTCCAACAACAGTACTTACCACTCAAGGCATTTTAGTAGTAAGACATAAATAGCATCTTGTGAATGTATAATAATAATATACAAGATAATATAAACATTTATATCCCCAGACTATGTACAACTTGCTGTACTCATTGCATTCAAAGATTTTTTCTTTCCTCTCTTTTTTCCACACCGGCACTTGAGCTCTTTGTGTGGTAGTAAAAATTCTGAAATGGTAGAAAAAGCAATGCATATTAGAGAGAAGAGAAGGAGATAGTACGTCTTATATAATATGTGTGCTCGCTGCGTACTTGTGCTTTTCCGCATCTCTCTTCAAGCTTTTATCTCAATTCTGTACTCAAAATTCACATCACCAGTCCAAAAAAACCCTATGCATGTTTGATCATCCTTCCTCTATCCTGTATTCCTATATATTTTTTTATCACATCACAATACATAATATTATCTGTTGTGAGTATTTATATCCTTTTTGGTTGTCTGCCTGACTGAGAAAAAACATCCATTCGTCTTGAATGTGCATGTGTGTGAGTGCGTGTGTGTGGTAGCAGCAGTAATGCGGCGTTTGCCACAATAACTCATCTTTTACTAGTGGCACGACTACAATTGCATCAGAAGCAGAAGAAAACCCAAACGAAATAAATTGCAAAAAATACCCATGCATTCATACCAGAATATAAATACACATCACAAATGACATGATGATGCTACATTGTAAATTTTATGGATTTCATCTTCCTTTTTCTTCTTTCTTTCCTCCACTGACACTATTGGTTTCGGCGAGCCGGATTTTTTTTTCGGCTCTGGGTAGTAAAGTACATACAAAGTTACCGACTGAATTAACAATACATACTGCGACCATACCAGCAAAGAGAAGGCAAGTGAAGATTCAGAGGAAAAAAGTTGGAAACTGCTTCCGATTTTAACTGCTTCCTTTACAATCATAAAAGCAACAAAAGAAGAAAGAAAGGCCTTTGCTTGCTACACTACTCTCAACAAAATACGCTCTGCCTGTACGTATTTCGTATTCATTTTACTTACTCATTCATCCAATCCTTCTGCCATTCATGGATGGAATTTTTAAAAAGTCAAAAGTTCAAGTGAAAATACATAATAAGTTGACGAGTAGGTATGCTGCTAGTCACAATAAACAAACCCCTCGTGCAAGCACACATTCATAAATGCTCTCTGTAATATCATATTATACCTACATATGCCTGCAACCTTCATATTATGCAAAGCTTTGGGTATATAATGGAAACATGAGCTATTGCTGTGGGTCCTCTCAAAAAAGTTATATTATTGGCTATAAATGCACAACCCACGTATTTCTTTTTTCCCCGTCCTGCATCCGCCGATAAAATTAGTATGTCATATGCACACAACTTGGGTCAGAAAAGTTTCCAGACTTTTCCCCATCTCTCTCTCTACTCTCGAAATAATAAGACAAGCAAAGGCAAAGGGCATGGATTGTAAAAATTCCTAAAAAGCTTATAATATGCGATTTAGTAAAAACACACTTTTTTGTTGTACAACATCCTCTTCTCCAATGCCTCATGCTGGTTCCGAGTTAAACTCATCAGAATCACCGTCATTATCCTTATCCTCACCACCAGCAAACATCCCATCTCCAATGTGTGCGTATACACTACCTTCTCTTCCCCTTTTACCAAAATATTTCCATAATTCCGTGTTCCTACAGACTAGAGAATAATAGCTTGTCGATGATGGTCCCTTAATGATTAAGGTAGCAATAATAATTACTTGCTACAACAACTTCAACAGCTGAGATATGGGTTTAGCGTAAACCAAAACCTCTCCTTTCATCATGAAGCAGCAACCTGACCGAACGAAAACGAACCCCAAAAAAGTCCCTACATTTAAAGGTAAAAGTGAACACAAAGCGACAGCATGCCGTTTCGACGCAGAGAAAGGGAAGGTCAACGCTCAAGGTATTTTAACCAAGTTATTTTTTGTTCCTATATCTAGTACAAAAATACCTTCTTGCCTGTAATGGAAATTTACTAAAACTTCCCATATAAAATGTGTTAGGAAGCCTTATGAATGCATGTATATATAGTGTATAGTAAGTTCCTATTTCAAAACTTTGTAACTTTACATGCTTTGTTTTTCTTGGGCTTTAATTTCTATACCACAAAATAATTTACTTGATTCCGAAGAGTCTCTGAGGAGAAAAACTTAGTCAACCGTGAAGTTTCAATATCCGATCCTGTCTTCAACATTCTGTTGTCTCCTCTTGTCATGCAATTATTTTCAAAAGTACCTTAGTAAACGCAGTAATATATGTAGTTTAGGTATAAGGTGTCACTCTGGTAAGTATGTGCTACTTGTTAGGTAAGAAGAACAACGGTGAGAAATGATGTAATTTCTTATCGAGTCTTATGAGACCGCAAAGCAGCAGAAATCAATGACGATCAATAAAATAGTTTCAGTTATTTTTTCCTCTCTCCTCTCTCTCTCCCTCTTCACTGCTTAGAAACTAGTTACCTACTTGGTTCGATCGTCACACGATAATATGTTCTTCTAGTGCTTGAGAAGAAACACCTACTTTCTTACCTTTAAAAGAAGTTGCTCATGCTCGTAGTTAGTACTTAAAGGCTTCCCTCAGTCAGAGGTATAAGCTTGTGCTCAGAGAAAACCAGCAATTTTTCGATCATCAGAAGAAAACAAAATTCCCGACTTAGCAATAATCTTTTTCTACTACACGAAATACATAGGAATGTACATAAATACGCAGTGATGATCATTCTTCTTCATCTTACTATTCCGGTCCCTTTTTACTTTCTTACTTCTTCTTCTTCTTCTCAAAAAAAGTTTTTCCTTTACTATATGAACGAATGGGAGTCTTCCAGAATTTCTGATATTTTCATTTGATCCTCAGTTCTCACAATGATAAGTAGTGGTAACATCAGCAGTGAAGCAAAAGCAAACTTGTTTGGAAGGTTTTGTCCGTATGTTTTAGATTAAAGGGGAGATGATGATGATGGTGTGTGGTAAGGTACCAGCGCTGCTGCTTTTTCTACTACTCATAATATGCACCAGCCAAAGCAAAGAAGCCAGAACTAACCTTATGGCAGGATATATGCATAGTGTATGGAACAAGTGTGGTGGTGGTGGTGATCACTGTAAAAACTATGTAGACCAAAGACAAACTCGTAGTCAATGTCGTAAGACACATTAAGTGGATTGCTGTGGAAGATTAAGTTAGCCACCGTGAAGCCTCAGAGCCCTTGTAAAATACCCCATCTTTTCTCTCCTGTTCTTGCTGCTGCTGCTGCTGCTCTGGTCTTCTACTCCTGATCATAGATATATTATGTAACTCATTCACATCGTTATAATGCTAAAAATTCCCTATAATCTACTATCGTTTTGCAAGGAAATGGACACACGGCAGCAGAACTACCATCAGTCGTCCGTTTCTCCTTGGCTGTACGGAAGATGAGTTGAGTACCTACATAAAAAGTGTTTTCTTCGTTTCTCCTTCATCCATTTCGTTTAATACCGTTAATACCGGGAGAACGTACCAAGGAACGTACGATATGAGAAAAACTAATGATCTATATCGTTTGCAAGCTAATAGCTGAAACGGTCGTAAAAGGAGAAAGAAAGAGAGTGCGAGAGACCAACACACACACTCAACCAGCAGCATCCTCTTCCATCCCACCCAACCCACATTCTCTGCCGTAAAACTCGACTATAATATAGATAGTTAGTTGCATAGTAGACATACCTATTTTGATAATAGTACACATGTTAGGAATGTATGGACACAGACACACAATAATACTCCGGAGAAGAACGAGCACGAACTCAATATGCCGGTGAATGATGGCACATAAAATACATAAAAAATACCTAGTTTCAAAACGAAGCAACGAGAAGAAGAAAAGCCTTTTTGTCCTTTTATAACTACAAGTCTGAGAGAGAAGACGAAGACGGTGAAGCAAAGCAAAAAACATCGGTTACGACGACACCATCAAAGCAGGAGCCAGGCCAGCAAGCTTACCGCCAGGATAAACTGGCAAAATGTAATATGTATTTTTTGCTGTAAATAAATATTATGATTAGGTTGATCGTAAACAGCAGATCATTGTCTTTTTACATGATTCATGCATTTAGTTTTTATGCCGAGTATGTACGAATGAATGAATGGAAGAAAGAATGTAGCAGAGAGGAGCAGCAGCAGCAAACCAATTCATCCATAAGCAATAAGCACGAATGTCTGCAATAAAAATTGAACGTACGTAGTAATAATATATATGTCTACCTCACAAAACTTTACTACTACTGCATACTTATTACGTACATAATATAATATGAATACACCGCAGCAGCTGTCGTCACAGCCCACCATGGTCGCACATTGTGTAACACACTTTATTTATACTGTTTTTATGCTTCAAAAGGAAAACCGGCTTTTCCATTCGTACTTGTTTAAGGGAGAAAAAAGAGATTCTCTTTGACTAAAAGTAATCACAGCGGCAGTTGTAGTGGGAGCAGACCTCGTCGACACTTAATTCCAACTTTTTTCCGTACAACAATAATAATACGGACAGCAGGAGTGTATAATATGTAGAAAGCAGCTTATTATTTGGTCATTCTTTTTATACACAGGCATTATCGGAGAGAAACAGATAGAGAAACCTGATGACAATGAGAACACTCTGCTGCTGCTGCAAGAGAGAAAAGAAGAAGTTGCGTAACAAAATAAAAAGAGAAATATATATATATTTCGGGATGGAGGATGCGTCTAGTGCGTAATAGGAATAATGATCCACTGCTATGGTGTCAAAGCTTTTTTTTCGTTTAGTTTTGGATCCCACTGTTGTTGTTGATGTGACTGTGGTCAATCCAATTTCACAAGCGTCTCTGTAAGTACAACTGTTTCTCTTGCATTCTTTGTTTCCCCATCTCTCTGTCTTATGACCAATGAACTTCATTACATGTCATATGCTATCAATACTGAATGAAGAGAATAATATAAGCATGTATACACGTATTTTATATGGCGTCGTTTCCTGATTGTGTAAAACATCATTAGCTCTAAAAACTGCAGGCCATGCAATAACAATGTGTTTGTTGATCGTATAGTTTTGCGATAAGAATAAGTACTGGATGCAGGTATAAGAAATAGCATTTACACATTTTGTACATTGTAAATATTATAGCAAATACAGCGTTGAACATATATAATTTCTTTTGCTTATTGTTGTCTTTGTGATAACGTTACTACTACAACCGGCTTCATCCGAAGCACAAGCAGCCATCAGTGGAGTCAGGCAATACGATCATTATTATCAGCATCTCTCTCCAAACTCTGTGTACATTGAAGTACAAGCACGCCATGTATGAATTGCCTCCATTATTGCCACACACCAGCACTGCCACGAGCACAGAGTCTCTGGAATAAGCTGCCTGCAATTTTACCATACTGGTTTTCTGTTTGTGTTCTACTTTACTCCAACGGTGGCAGCGATGGTGTTGGTGCGGCTCTGCTGCTGTTACCCAACAACTTCATACAACTGTTATTACTGACTACTACAACTGATAATAGGGAGAAAGGAGAAAGTTCTCGCTTTTATGCTTTTCTTTTTACTGAGAACACAGAAAGAAGGAAAAAAAAGTTCGAAGAACCATTACGGGTGTCAATAGTAATGGCAGCTCTGCTTGATGTAATGCTAGTGGTGATAGAGGAAAATGTTATTCGCTCCTTTTTTGCTATTTTCACGATACGATATCTTTTCTCTCCCTCTCACCCGATTCGCTATGGCTTTCTCTTCCAAAATAGCTCTGTTTATTGGTAAAAGCATTGTACACATATAAAACTGTATGAGAAGGTATCTAAAGGCAATATTAAGGTTATTGTTTGATAGAAAAAGTGTATTTTTAGAAGGAATAGTTTGTGCAAGACTGGTAGTGAGATGGATGGATGATGCCATATAACTTTTTCACATTTAGTCTACTCACTTCTACTAGATAATATAGCTCATCAGTTTGCTGTCTATTGAAGAGGAACCTTTTGCTTCTACTTTCCCTGCACCAAGTTGCAAGTTGGCTTACACACACGCAATATTATGCTAACCGGTTGGTGGTGGAGGTGGTGGTGACTCGGTGATAGTGTAGTGGCGATAGTGTGTGGTGTGCAACTAACCACCACTAGCACACCACTGACAACGTATCATCAATCGATGTGATATAAACAGTAAGAGAGAGAGAGAGAGAAGAAAAAAAGAGCAGAGAATCAGAGTGACTAGTAGATACACATCACTTGTCTGACCAGGAGAGGGAGTGAACCCATAAGAAAGCATCGCTACAATCTATTTTTGGTATTGACACATGAAAAATTATTATGTTTACAGTTTGTCATCATGATGAATGGATTAAGACCGCCTTCGATAAAATGAGAAAGATCATTTACAAGAAAACTACTACACTGAGGAAATTGGAAATCGCTACTACTGCAGCAAAACCATTAGCCAGCTTATAACGGTAAAATGAGTAAATAGATAGTAAAAATTTCTTATGAAAGACAAAAAATTTTGGTTATCCAGATTGATAGGTTTTTCTACTCCTGCAGTTGTGGCTTTAGTAGTTTTCTAATTGAGTAGAATTTTTGTGATTTGCAGTTCTTCCAAACTTCCAAATTTATCAGTTTTTGGCTATTAATTGAGTTTTGCTTCAAATTTACCTTATTAGGACAAGAGCCATTTCCACTATTTCTTCATTGCTATGTTATGTGGCGCATCAGTGTCTTTTTTTGTTGCTTTTGACCAGATGCAATGAATATATTACGCTTTCATCATTGTATTTTGTGTACCATCTCTACTGTAGATATAGAATCCACTTTTCCTGCAAATTTTCATTCATTTATTCACCAATTCCTGCCTCAATTCAAACATTTAAACGGCCTTTCTTTTATAGTGAGGCTAAAGGTTTATTGCTTCATTCTCAGGCGTTTTCCCTTGTTTAAAATATTCTCCTCTCTGTCTTTTTCATTGCTTTTGCCACTTGCTGTACAAAAATCTCGAAACATTTTCCACAGAGAAAGGAAACGGAGGAGGAAAGAGAAGCGCGCAAGTAGTAGAAAGAAACACAAAAAGACATAACAATAATGATAATAGAATTGCCTCATAGTCATAAGTACAAAAGTACATAGGCCGGAAAGGGGGAAAACTGGAGCGAATAAGTTAAGAAAAGGCATAACATAACAAAAATATTCTTGTTCTCTCTCTCTCTCTCTCACTTGTCTCTATGAAGAAGTTGACTCTCAGTTTTTTTGTATATATTATATAGTGTTAACTTATAGCACGGCCAGTGCTAGTATTGAAGTCCCTGTTGAATTGTAAAGTAGAACATTGCACAGTGTTCCATGAGGACGATGATGATGGTAGCATATCCACAAAAAAAGGAGAAAAAAACTCTCGTCACTCATCCAACTTGAACTTGTGAGCTCGGACAGACTGACTGCGTGTACATTTTGTATATCTATCTATTATTTATATGTACATATGCACAAACTCTGTACTTTGAGTATTACTTCCTGAAACTCCTAAAAAAGAGAGAGCAAACCATAGTAGTTACGCTTTTTTGCTGCCAGTGCAGAAAATGGAAATAAGAGAGCAACATCAGCAAAAAAAGAAGAGGAGAGAGAGAAAAACAGCGACCACAGAGAGAAGAGAGAGAGAGGGAGAGCGAGGATGAAGAAAAAACTGACAGTTTATTTTGCAATTTATAAGCAGAGGAACAGTATACATTACCATACAAAATGGGCAAGCTCAACTTTTTTGCTTTCGCTTGGCTTTACTTTGCAATAAGGATCCATTTTCCAGAAAAAAACTTTCATCTGTCTGCTGCCTTTTTGCCTGCTTTAGCTGTTTATATGTATGCTTGGTGTGGCTCATCTACCATTTTCCCTTTCCATTCCATGCTGATTTCCCTTTTTCACCAGAGCTTTTCTTATATTGCGATGATGATGACGTTGTTGTTCCAGAGGTAAGTTTGCAAGTTAGAACTACGACTTTCTAAGTCCACTAACAACCGACCAAAAAACTTGTGCATTATCCTTTCCCCTCTATTTTATCTATTTATTTATATAGTATAACCAAAAATGTTTACCTCTTTGTACGTTATTACTTCCCTTCCATATTACTCTTTTCTTGCAAACTTGTAAAGCTAAGTCGAGCATTATTCACCATCTACGAAACTCAGCTTTACCTCAATTCAATCCAATGCGGAGAGGAAAAGAGATTCAGATGATGAAAATATGCTGATAGTAAGCATGGTGCATGGATGGGCTGTTGTTCTCTTGTGTGATCTATGTGTATCCTTCACGTAAGCATAAAACCTTCATTACGTATGTACACCCTTTTCCCACTATTACGTTTCCGAATGTCCTCTAAAAGTGTCAATATTTTATTCTTGTGTTATGCTTAGTGCGTTGTCTGAGTGGAGCGAATGTAGTAAAAGGGAAGGGATGTGCACACATACAAACACACCACCACCACCAAAGCTTTTACTATTTACATAATACTCACCTCTTTCATGCAAAAGATACAATGGATATCTATTATATGGGAGCTCAATGAGAACTTTTTGACCATTGTCATTGTGCTGCTCCTGTTAGGGTCTCTGACAAAATGGAAGCCTTTTGTGTCACTTTTTTGTTTGTTATGTATGTACACAATATCCGTATGACTTGTCATGTGAAATGCAATACAGCTTGCAAAAATTCTTGTACGCCCTTTTCCCTATCAAAATACTGGGAAACGTGGTACAATCTATACGTGTGTCTATTACTATGCATCTTCCGTCATATTTGCGATTACATTTTATGCAAGCTCCATGGTAATGTGTCATATTTAGACCAGCACAACTTTCGATGACCCCTAAGCCTTTCTTTTGTTTTTAAAAGAACAATAGAGGTTGAGGATTATAAATCTTAAGCCTAAATATTTACTCATTTGTGTATCATCAAACGACCCAAAAAGGTTTCCAGTAATGCCAGTGTTGCCAGATCCGTAGTTAAGTACTGAGGATTCTATAAGTCGCCAGCACTTGTAGTAATGTAGTAATCTACCGTATTAATACATAATAGGTTAATGCATAAAAAGTTTACAAATGTTCAGTGTTATTTTAATTTTTGAACACAAATATTACAGAGTCATATAAGTATTAACTGTACCTACAAAACTCAAGTATCCTAACATTGATATATTGTCACTTGAATAATTTTGTTTAGCTTAATACCATTCATGGTTTTGTATGTACTTAACTGTGCAGTGGGACCTTCATAAATAAAATTAAACTTTTTTCATTTTAGTTTACCTGCATCTTCTGCAATATACGCTGAAACAGATAAAATAAATGTTGATATTTTGCATTCTTATGTAGTTTGTTGTGCCACCTTTCTGCATTGTAAGTAGTACTACATCTCGCATTCAAGTACTAGTTCAAAACACTTATATCAAACCTATCTTGACCAAAAAATAATTTGTACTAGTGAGTTATGATTAATTGATAGCATTTTTTTGTAAACATGTGTACTTGTATTTGATTTTTGTTGTATGTGTGAATAGCAAATTAATAAGAAATTGAAGTCAAGCACTGACAAGTTAAAAAGCTAAGCTAATGTTAAGCCGAAATGTTTTTTACTTTGACTATTACATCTAAATCTTACAAAACTTTTTTGCATGCAAAGCTAAGTGGAAATCAAAATTTTATTATTTGTTACGATGTAATGCTAAAACTCAAATGGGATTATCATCTTAGAAAATGCAAGGATGTTCTAGTAGAAGATGAGAAGGTTTAAGATGTTTGATGTTGATGCATAAATTGCTGTTGCAGCGCATTTGTGTGAGTTTGGAGAAAGCCTGGATAAAAACTACTTTATCATAAGTTTTGAATGTGTTATGTATTTACTTATTAAGATTTTCATAGCTTTCGAGTAGCTCAAACTTGGCAACAGCGCATTTCTCTTGATCGAAATGTGAGACACATTGGGAGAACCTTTTTGGCTTACATTTTTAATCTTATTCATTTTCTTTGTTTTTCTTATCTATTTGGAGAACAATGACGAGATTATAGTGGTCGAGATTTGACATAGGCGAAATTTCACACACAATCAGCTCCATACATGAAAATGTGTATTCATACCTACCTTTGATGTGTAAAAGGAGAAAAGGAATCATACCTATGTCAAAGTTATTGAGAACAATGTTGAAACCTTTTGCGCAGAGTATTTTTCTCTAGAAAAACAATCGGATAACATTTATGTACATGTTGGTTATACAGATATATACGTAATATGTGTGGTAGTAAAAATATAAAAATCTTTTTCCATTACGACCACTACAACTTTTTATGCTCACAACTAACTGGAATATTAACATTTTCTGCATTTTATTACCACCGTGGAGCAAATGGAACATGGAAGAATGTGTCTCGACACTTTACTACCATTGTCAGCTGCCATCATCATCAAAAGAATTGCTTGAGCAGTATTCGCTCTTTCCATATTACAGCATGTTTGGATTTATATTTATGTGGAAATTCTAATATCCTTGATAATATGATGCGAGTATGTCATAGCATGTATTTTTATTACAACTAC
>JAQIXX010001092.1:0-39397 GCA_034700605.1 Willowsia nigromaculata
GGGCGTCTATTTACTCCGTCAACTTTTTAGTCCGTAGACGCCGGGGCGTCTATTAAAGGGGGGCGCGTAATTCCGAAAAGGCGTCTATTTCAGATTTTACGGTATTTACATTTCTTCATCAAAGGTTCGTGCATAGTGCAAGCTAATGTAAGAGATGCTGTATTAGTGATGTCTGAAAATGTGCTTGTATTGATGCATTGACATTAGTATGCGTGTATCGTGTGATGACATGTATTTCAAATACAAATTTTTAACACTGATTCGCAAGCAATGTAAAGTGCAAGTCCACTGTCTGCTGAAATAACCAACTCTATGCGTTAAAAGGAAGGGCTACTCCAAGTTTGACTGATCTGTTAAATAATATTTGCTACACAATTAGTATATGTGAGATAAGACAATGGCAAAATAATGATTTTTTGATTGCCACCACTTCACGATTCTTATCAGAATCAAAAATATTAAATTATTATCAATAATTTAAAATACTTCTGTGTACTGTTTAAATTAATATGCTAGGTGAGTGCTAGTTTGAAGGGACTGCAATAATTACCATTTTGGTAGTAGTGGGCTTCACGCAGGTAGGTAGGTACGGTTGAGCTTCTTTGATTTAATTTTTTAGGCACACACAATAGTAAAGAGATCAGATATCGAATAATTTATTTGCAGGATTGGTGCATGTGTGCCTCTTCTTAATGGACACCTCCGTGCATGACTGGTTACAATAAAAAATGGCAAGTGCTTAACAACATGCCCAACCGAAGACAAAGAGTTTTTTATATGATAAGGAACAATGCACATAACAAAAGCATAGCCAAAAGCAAGCAATCATGTTTAATCGTTGTCATTTTATTAACAAAATCGTTGTTTCCTTATGTGCACCCAATAAGTTTACATATTTTTGTCGTATGCCATAATATGTGCTATTATGCGAAGGGTCAGCCAAATATAATACTTGAGACTTTTCGATCACCAATGAAGCGCTCCTCCGTTCTCATACTCGTGCTAATGATATGTGCCAAACGACATTACATTTATCACATCTTACATGACAAACAATTGCATAAGAACACTACCGTCAACAGTGGGATAGGATATGTAATAGTCGAAACTATCCCTTTGAATGGCTCGCTTTTGCATGACAATTAGCAGAAGTAGAATAATAACAGCAATAAAACATCTACAATAAAGTTGAAACCTATAATTCTTCAAATTCCAATGCATAATCAATGATACAGCGACAAAAGTCCTTTAAAAATTATAGTTCAACCGTACACACTCACTCTCGTCACCTGCAGAATGCTATATGACGCATCTCGTCGTTAGAAGCAGGTACTTGAATGCTTTTTTCTGTCCACTTGTTGCTCATTTGGGACTTCAGGTTCAAGTTACAACTTATAAGCGATGTAAAGAGCAGTCACCAAATATATTTTTACGCTTTTTCATGCGATTAATCAGAATACGTGCTTCATATTTTTATATGCAAAGATGTGGGAGTGAATCTGTAGCATTTTACAAGCCAACACTTGAGGCCTGAGAGATGCCATGCATAACGGTGTATCGTAGGGATACACCAAGAGTCATTTTTAGCATTGTGAACCTGAATCGCGACAGCATGGACATGAACATTAGTCACTACCATTCCTTCTGTTAGCAGTGATTTTTTGGCGGCAAGAATATTCTTAATCAGGTAAACCTTGGTCTAGAAATGAGGCGACGATAAGCATTTAACAAGCAAATGGTGAATCATATTATATGTGTATTATGATGACTACCTTTGATGAGCCGCAGTTGAGTTCACTTCAGCTTATACCCATCTATTAATCGTTAGTGTAGAGTGATAAATATATAAACGTTTTTGACAAGCAAGAAATGATACTCTATTCATTCTGAAGTTTGCAAAGTGTTTTTAGGCACACGACATTATACAACTTTTAAATTTACGCACGTAATTTGCAAAGGTAAACCACAAAAGAGGATTACCTTTTTTGACTCCTGTTGGCATAAATATTAATATTCCATTTTGTTAATGACAAACATGCATTTACAAGCAGGAAGGATTTCTATATCTGCAATCCTTAAAGATTTTATATGCTGCGATTATTATGATGCTTGACGATTTACTTAAATTTTGGTGTTTTCTGCCGACAATGCAATTTCAGGCATTCATTCGTGTTATCTTTTATGGTTTGTAGGTATAGATTAGTATAAAAGTAGATAACCGATGAATTGTGGCAACAGAAAGTACACATATTATTCTTTAACGATGTTTGAGAATCATTAAAAATTATGTAAAGTATTTTTTATCATCTTTTAGATAACCATATCTAGGTATCATTATCAGTCCATTATGACATTCATGAAAACTAGTGGAAAAAATATTTTTACTAAATGCATTTTTTCTTTCCTGTTACATTGAGTTCCTGTAATCAGTGTGACTCCTCGTTGAAGCTAAATGATCGACGTGTCCTACCCTAGATACTTTTTTTTTGCAAAAATACTATTTTTACCGCTTAGTCATGTAAAAAAAAAAGTCCGGCTTAAAATAATTAAGATGAGGTATGAACTTGCCAATTATAATAAAAGACGTAATTTTTCCTTGTGTTCTGTCTGCTTGCCTCTAGCTCTGCCAGTAAAATATACTTCCACTACCTATATATAAGTTTCACGTACAGATTTGGTTTTACACAGCTTGGAAATCAATGTAATTTTAATCTGCCTGCGCAAACACATAATAAGCATTGTTTAAAGTGTAGGTCCAAAACTATACGCAGTGGAATTGACGCATTGTTGAATTTGTGGTGTGACTGAACCATACATAAGTGGACATAATTACCAAAAAGATGAACGTCTTTGTTACCAGTTCGTAGTGTGAACATATTAATACAGATCTCTATAAAAACAACTTTTGTTACAGAGTGAAGCGAAATTTGCAGAAAATTCGCTTAGGAAGAGCAAAGGACCAGGATTGATGGTTTTCACACTATAAAGATCTTACACTCCATGAGAGCAGCTTCCATTCTTGCAACAAACTTTGCTCATGCAACAAAGACTTCTGTGGCGTCGTGTTGTAGTGCGAACTGTTAACATCGTTGGCCATACCAGTTAGCCATTCGTAGTTTATAGCACATGTCAAGTAGTTTTGATAGCATCCTTATAAGTTTGTGTGCCCCTTGCCTCTCATCTGCAATCTACAAGGAACGTTTATGTGTTGACTAACGTGAACATACATTATTAAATATTGAATTGATAATAATGCTTTATGTTTGATCTCTGTTTTAAACTTTGCAAGTTGTATAATTCGCAAAGTTTTAGACTTTTGTATGTTGGAGTAGTGACAAATTAAAACAGTGTCTTTGCTCCTTGTCGATAACATAAAGTACTTTTCAAGTTTACAACTGAGTTAACTAAATTATATTTACGCTGAAAATTTGTGCAGATGTGTGTACAAACATCACCAATGAGGAAAATATACGGACCAATATATCTCATCATTTATTCAACATAATCAAGTGTGGAAAAGGGAAAGGAGCAGTTTACTTAACTAAACAACGCTTTTAAAATACGAAGACGTATGAGCCGCGTTCGGCAAAGTTTATTTTAGTGCGACTTAAAATATTGCCATCTTTATCGTCGCGCTATCTTTAAAACGCATCTTTGAATCCTCTACCATTAAAAAGACTGTTCTAGCCGTAGATACGTGAAGCACGGTATCCGATATGGTTTGAAGTAGAGGATCTCTCATGACGCAAGGAAGAAGAGGCAGACAGCGAGAATCTCTCAGCACACCCTCCTGAGTAAAGGGAGAAGGGAACTCACAAAAGCTTTACCTGAGTGACCATGATCATTGTTTAAATATTCTTAAAATAGATATTTGGAGATAGGTATACTCTTCACTGCGCTGCATCTATAACTTAGCTCATCAATGAATAATAATATTTACGAGTTTGAATCTATAGAGTCGACGAGACGATATTTTTATAAATAGTAGCTACAGATTTCTCCTTGAATCGGTTGGCAGTATTGTCAACGATTGCAAGGGGGTATTACAGTAAAAGATAAGTACGGCGCAAGTCCCATTCTTGTACCTGCAGCAACTACTTCGTCGTCCTTTCTAAAATTCCTTTTGCCTTGATAGTACAAATACCCAAGTAGTAACGAGCAGGAGGCTCATTTGCGCAACTCAACTCAGATATTCATCATCATGACTGCAGAGAATATCACATACGAAAATTTTACCAGGGTTTTGCCACCTGGTCTGAAACGGCTTGAAAGTCCGGATGATGACTGGGAACTGGAGGACCCACCTCAGTTCCTTCCATACTGGTTCGAAGACTTTGACAGAAAATGGTGGTTAAAGTTTTCCCGGGAGTGTTGGTATCTCTCCGTTGGCGCCTCTGTCATCTATATCATTGCAATCTTTGGAATCCAAACGCTGATGCGAGACAGACCAGCTTTTAAACTGAAGAAAGCGCTGTTTGTGTGGAACGCGACACTTGGAATTTTCTCGATCGTTGGCTTCATCAGATTCGTTCCAGAAGCAGTGAATGTTTTTATGAATAGTGGTCTTCATGGAAGTATGTGTCAACGTGAAGGGCTCAACATGCCCCTAGCATATTGGTCGTAAGGAGAAAATTTATGTTTGAACCGTTTCCATTTCATTAAACGTGTTGTAAAAGATTTGCGCTTCTATGAGCTGTGATTTTTAATTTTATGCTAGGTTATTGTTCACTCTCTCAAAGTATGTGGAGCTTGGTGACACTATTTTCATTGTTTTGAGGAAGCGTCCGCTCGTCTTCTTGCAGTGGTATCATCATGCAATCACCTTGAACGCGTACGTATTTCTACTGAATTCTGATCATAACAAATATATTGATTTTGCTTTGCCAGTTTGTTAAGTTCGACATTAATCGTTTGTGGCATTTTTGCATTATCAATAGAGCCTGGTTGATGGTTGGATATCTTGAACCGATAAGCCGATGGTAAGCAATAACATTGTTTTCTATGAAACTAAAAGTTTGTATATGCGATATAATAATGCACAACTGTGAGTGGGTTCTGAAGACTCTTGACTGTTTATTTTTCAGGTATGCATTTATGAACTATGGAGTACACTCAATGATGTATCCATATTTTGCCTTGAAGGTGAGCTATTTGCCATTAATTAATTTTACACATCTATGGCTCTGCTTCTTGATCACTCGTTTTACATTATTGGCATTAGTACTTTATTAGCAAGTCTGCTCGTGATAATTAGCTTTTATAGCTCTGCAAATCCATGTAATTTATTGTCCTTCACCTTTAGATCAAAATTTTAATTTTTGAATTTATTATGTCCATATCTCCTTATCATTCAATGCCAAAAACGTTGTTATGATTGGCATGAATGAGCATGAGCAATTGGTGCTAGATTTTCCGTTCATGCACTGAAGACTGATTATGATTAACGCATGGTGCACATATAAACCTTTGGTATTGGTTGGAGTGATCTGTTGAGCTGCCATCATTTTGCGCATTCAATCGTGTACAACTTTTCTCATTTCTCATGAATAGGCGATAGATGTCCATATCCCCAAGAAGATCGCCAATTGCATAACAATTGCTCAACTCACCCAGATGATTGCTGGTCTCTCAATAAACATTTATACTAGTGTAGTATACAGTAAGTCCTTAAATTTATCAATTTTTATTTGCCATAAATATGAACTAAATCTCCATTGCCGTAAAAAATGTTTATTATTATCATCGTTTATTATCTCTTCCATCTTTCAGGCTCTGGGGGAGACTGCATCAGACACCCAAACAGTGTGAAGATGTTCATTACCGTGTACGGTTCATTTACCATACTCTTCGGAGAGCTGCTCTACAAGACAATGTTTGCGACAAGGAGGAAAGCCATCAAGGCAGAATAAGTTATTGTTAAATCATCCGAGAGTGACTAACTTCATGAAAGTAAGACAGTTGCTTCGGACGTTTTCCAAATGGCTAAAGTGCAATAATTTTAACTATATATGCATGGATTGATATTATTTTGTACTGTATATATACAATCACCTACATGTTTTTCTAAAAAGTAATGTATAATCCCATAAAGCTTGATTATAGCTCATGTACTTTCTAATGCGACTATCCATCATCGTGACTTACTTGTGCGCTTCGCGGTTTGAAATCTAATGGAATTTTTAAAGAAATTCGTGTTCTGTGATAATGACAGCTTTCATTGGCTGTTGGACTACTATTCAGTATGCATTTGTTAACTATATAGGTGTAAATGATTTGTCATTAACTATTAAGCTATATAATATATTTCAGTTATGTATTCACTTAATACAAATTTAAAATAAGGAAGGTGTATTGTTTTATTGTACGTATTCGGGTCTAAATGGGGTTTAGAATAATAACAGCACTCCATCATTTTAATATTTTTAGTATTTTTGATGTGCGCAAATACAGAATTATCGTAAGGAAGGAAATCCCATTTTTACCAAATTACAGACACTTAATAAATCAAGCAACCGCAATAAGTACCTACTTGTTCTTTATTATGTTGAAAGCATCTTCTGATAACGTGGTGGTAGCAATCACTCTTATAATGCTCTCCCCAGACTTAGCACCACTGGAGCGAAAGCACATCATTTCGAAATTACTACCGATCATAATGATTAGTCCTTGGTCCATTTTGAATGATAATAAAAATAGAAGTGCGCACCAATGAGTTGAGTCGGAAGTGAGATTTCAAGTAGAACTGAGAAAAAAAGTTGAAAATCACATAATTTAAGGTAGACAATTCACAGTGCGGAACGTCTTTAATAATGTGTAGGTAGAAAGAAATGAACAATATATTATATATGGGGTAGGAGTAGGTTGGGTAGGTATGTAGACATCATCAACGAAAATGAAAGGGTACCTACATTATATATGAATGCTTATTATTATTACATACAGAAGCATACTGTACAAAACGGATAGGTTGACCTTCATGATTCAGTTGTTAGCTTGAAGTACTGCGAGCACACCTTCCCAAAATACTTTGAATCCATATCAAAATCACTACACCGGAACCAGTTAGTCGAAAACATACAAAATCAAATGGAATCTTTTGATCTCAAAATATTTCGAGTACAAGTTCACCTTTGTCCACTCAAAAAATGTCTGGATAACGTATTATTGCATAAACATCACCAGTAGTAAATTGCTCACTCTCACTTCTGTATACTCATCTTTTTCAGATATGATCTCATCTTGCCCATTCCAGCTTCATTCTACAACTTCCCAAATCTTCTTTTAAACTTTTTGAAGAGGAGTGGATGCCTATAACACCATTAAGATATGTTTATTTACATAAGTCGTAACCTTTAAATTGCTATTCATTAATTCATTGATGATAGCATAATTATAGAAGAAACTTCTAGACGTTGATAAAGATGATATCTGGAGATGTTACCAAACGAGCCTCTGCTAAAAATGTTAAAAGATTCATTTTTGCAATGTTTATTCAGTGTAATTATGCTGCCCAGATGAACAAAAAATCTCTAATTACCTACATGTGTGCATGAATTTTTAAACCATACTTTTCACAAAATTTTGAACTTGCGGAGTTGTAGATAAAGAAATAGGCGAAAACCCTATAATTTTGTCTAGTACTTGCTTACATGCTTTATGCATCGTGGGCACTTGCACAAATTTCCTTGATGTTTCTTTAATAAGGAAATGAACTTCAAACTGTAATATTTTGTTTGACATCCGACGGTAAGATGAGGTCATGTCAAGGCAAACCTGTGTACGATACAGCGATAAACAACAAATCATTTGCAAGTATAATATGTGTACGCTGTTGCAAGATGCCCATGTTTTTTGGTATGTTTATTTACAGAAAAGCTAATTTTGTTCATTAACCTTTCAGGCAGTTTGCAATGAGATGTGTTACACGGGGCAGTGACTTCATATATGTAAAGCACTGGGCACTACAAGTCCTTCAAATATTATTGGGTCCTTACTGTACCAAAAATACTTTATCAATAGGAAACTTTTATAGTAGCAAGGTGACAAGTTACAGGATGTGTACGTATCTGAATGCTAAAGAATTTCAGCAGTACTTTCAGCTGGTCAATAATAAATGAAACATGCTACACATTGAAATGTTCACGCTTTTGTTGACAAACATTGAATGGGAAGTCTGATCAATGACCACTGTTCACCGCTTGAACTGAATAATATCCTGCGGATTATATTAGCCATTTGTGTATGCATGTGCTAACATCTAAAGATGATCAGACGAAAGATGAAATTACATTGCTGACCTTACCTATTGTGCATATTGTATATGCCTCCTTTCACAAAATGATTTGTTTAAGTACAATGTTATAGGAAAGCATGCTTCCACAAGGTAAACGCATTACATTGTTACATTTTGATCTTCTTTCTATTCTTGCATTCAATGACGCATTATATTATTGCATAATGTCGCAGTTTGCAATTCATTTGAATATGTATAGCGTGTACAAATACAATACAGTGGAATACTAGGAATACTTCGAAAAAATATTCGATACTCATGTCCTTTTCGTTTACCTTATTTTGAGGTCTAGGCAATGATGGCAAACAAGATGAGGAAGTACACATCTCTAACACACCTACAAGCAAATTATCAAGGTAGGCCTTTATCGCTTACCTAAATATTCATTAGGTCATTTTGGTAACGTTTTGCGTAGTGCACTGTGCATAAAATCTAAATTTACAATTTACGTGCTAATTAAAATTTCAATGCATTCCTAACGGTTTGATTTACGTTTCGCACAACGATTTCTTGCAGAAAGTGTAAGTGTTTGTTACTCAATTTTGGTAGCAGATTGTCGTTTTTTGCATAAACAGTGAATGCAACTGACATTAAAACCTCAGCCAGAGTACTTACTCTGGAGTTAAAAAAATGCAAAAATTCATGGCATTACAACTCCATCCGTTGTAATTAAAAAGTGAATAGAATCTTCCTGCTCTCTTCCATTATTTTTGGTTTTCGTGAATGCAAAGGCATTCGGTCGTGGATATTATGTCATATGTATATGTATGTATATGTTTTCGAGGAGTGAATATACACAATTCAATTCAAAAGTTAGTAATTCGAAATACCACAATCATTCCTTATTCAAGCATCCTATACGCAAAAATTATTTTTCATGCTTTACCTCACACTCAACCATTCAATTAACGTGAAAATATCACTTACGCTCAATTAACAGATCTATAATTCATATTCTTTATTTCTATCTTTTGCCAAATTCAATCCGAGAGAGTCTTGCGGAATTCACATTTTTTAGCATGCATGTATGTACGTATATCATTTCCCTCATAAAGTTGCGATGTAAATAATATATGTAAGTCCTTAGCACACATGAAGTTGACGTAAAATTCAGGTTTGTCTCATGGGAATTGCACTCACATTACCTAGTTTTCCACATAAATTTTTTGGCATTACCGGTAATCATGCAATAAGTAAAATGCTTATTACAACGGTCGCGGCTTCCCTCAATGAACAACCAAGGATCAGCAAATCAATCATCAAACATAATGTTATGTTTGTTATAAATCTAGGCGTCATGACTCGCGAGATGCTGGAGAAAATCTACAGGGAAAAACAACCATCGTTTTTCATCTAGTAGATGCTGGCAACAAGGAATATCGATCTGAAACTCAAGAGTTCGGCGGAGAGAATCGGGAGAGAAATATAAGACCTTCTTTTCCATTCCCCTCACTCCAGTGTAAAATACCCGGTAAAGAACATAACATGACACTTCATGTCCTCCATAAAGTTGCATTCAGTCAGATGTAACACATGCCACCACAAGGGTATCAGAACTCTTGTTTCTCCTTTTTTAAATATTTTGCACGTAGTGTTTACTTTTAGTGGAAGAATATTAGGTCTACTGAACTGAGGAATTAACGTTTTCTAGTGAACATTTTAAAGCTGTTGACAACTGTTCCGGAAGTTTTACGACAAAGACATGCTAACCACAGAAGCAAACGCGTCTTACGTCCAATGGAAGTACCAAGAACCTCCCGTCTTTCACCCATTCTCGTTTGAAAAGTTGGATTACGACGCTTGGAAGGAGTATGCAGCAATCAATTGGATCTTTTCATTCTACACGGCTGCAGTCTACCTGGTTGTCATTTTTGCATTAAAACATGCAATGAAGAGTCGACCACCACTAAAGCTCAGGCTATCACTCTTTCTGTGGAATTTATCTCTTGCCATGTTTTCGATCTTGGGGTTTTGTAGACTGGCTCAGGAAATGCTATACGTGCTTCAGATGCCGAATGGTCTTCACAAGTCACTTTGTACAAGGTACAAGAAAATGTAATTTCATGTGATAATTATATATGTAATTCATACTTGACTGCTTATAATTTTTAATTTTCAAATTCTGTTTTTAGAGTTGGGCTAAATCCTCCAGGTATGTTCATAAACATTAACAAGTTCATCAGTTTTCATTATCAATATAATACATACACCCATTAAAGTTCACGTATGTATTAATCAAGCTAAAACTTTCACATTGTTACAGCCGCATTTTACTCTGTAGCTTTTGTCTTATCAAAGTTTCTCGAGCTTGGAGATACAGTTTTCATAGTTCTCCGCAAACAACCATTAATCTTCCTCCAGTGGTAAAATTTTAAAGCTTTTAAACTATCATTAAATTTCTTGTAGGCAAAGTAAAACAATGCAAAAGCGATATTATTATTGAAAAGTCACGTATGCTTCGATGATTTTCTCCCATTTCATTCTTATTAAATTTCATAAAAGATGAGACAGGATGTAAGAAATAAAATTAATTTCCGTAATTTTTCTATGCCAAGGTATCACCACTGCACAACGCTTATTCTCGCGTGGCAGGTATGTATTCATTAAAATAGCAGAGCTTTCATGATATAAAATTCAATTAATATGCCCTCAAAATTGTATATTCGTGCTCTTAACATTAAATTATTTTTGACGAGAGAACTTTCAATCATATAATGGCCTACTTTAGGTAATGCCGTTTTCGGAGCCTATTTTCAGGTATTATGGTTTCATGAATTACGGTGTACACAGTGTGATGTATCCTTACTTTGCTTTAAAGGTACGTTCACACAATACTTTCTATCACGAATTAACGAAATGCTGAGTAGTCACAAGATGTAAATATTTAAATATGACATCTATTACTCGTAAAGTCTTTGAAGCAATTATTATTAAAGTTTAATTTTCTAATTCCAAAGGTAATGGGCTACAGAGTTCCTCGTAAAGTCTCGATGATAATTACTACGCTTCAACTACTCCAAATGGTGATTGGAGTGGGAATAAATGTATACACTGTGCATTTCATAAGTAAGTTTGTTATTAATCAGCTATTCTAAGCAATTGATTTTCAAAGGTCAATTACAAGTCAGTAACTTATTTATTTTTAAAGGTATCAATGGACCCGATTCGTGTGCTCGTGATCCAAACAGTATAAAGTGGATTGGCAGAGTCTATGCATCTTTTATGATTTTGTTTGCTCATTTCTTCTACGAACGCTACATTTCTAAACAGAAGGTGAAGCAGACGTAATTAATGACAGAACTGATTCCTATGTACTAAACTAATGCTTCTCCAATTCAGTTTATTTTTCACTCTCATTAGAACATTCATAATGTTCATTTTGTCCAGAGTATAGAGTAGAATTGGCTTGTCATGAAATTTACGATTTTGGTTTTAAGTTGGATTTTTCCATTCAAAACGATTTTTTGTAGAACACAACTGACATGTACACACAGATGAATATAATAAACGATTTTAAGCGTGTATTTTTTATTAAAAATAAAATTACAACCTTCACCACAATGTCGACGTGAGGTTAATATTTGTTTTTTCTGGAGTTATGAAGCTTTGTAGTATTTAGACTGGAAATCATGTCGCGTTCTTAGATTACACAAACAATTTAACTGCATAGTAGAATACAAACCTCATAAACAACAGGAATTTCAAAATGTCTTGGGTCATTGGTTCATTTTCGAAAATATTTGTTTTAAACGTTATTTACCTAACTATTGCAAACTTGACTTTCTAAAAATGCCCCAAGATATTTTATAACGTAGCTCATTGCTTTCCAATCTAGCATGATAAAAACATTTTAGTTTTTTAATTTAATAAATTCATTTGACAGTTAACTCAATTTAGAAATCTGCAGTATAACTAGGTACATTCAAACAAGTACTAGGAATACTAGTGTATATTACAAGCCAAATTTGTTGGTCAGGGTGAGTTCATGAAATAAATATCAGTAGATGGGGTAGCGTAAGAAATTTAAAATATCCGTTCAATGCATAGTTTCGTTCAGACGCATGGATGCAATAACACAGCATCTTCACTTGCTTTTATACTTTGCATTGCTGATGAAGATAAATTTGAGCTCGTTTTTCTCTAATCTGACGTTTAATATTAAATAAGGAAACTCAGAAAGAACATCACAACAGAGAGTAGTCATGTTGTCTGTGGTATAATTATTATAATGTGTTGTTTTTCACATTGGAGTGGTCAGTACACACGCAGAGAAATTCAAAATTCATTCATTTTAGTGGCTTCGATTCGTTTTTGATATTGGTTAAGTGGTGATTGAGGATAACGCTAACGCTGTTTTCATTGTTGATCTCACAAAATGTTCAATAAACAATGTAGCATTTGCGTGTGTGGTGCACATGTAGAGTGATCACTAAAATCATCAACTATTTTACCGGTAATCGCAATGACACCGACAGTAATATTTGCATCTTTATTATTGTACTAACCTAATTTTATCGATTCAATCCAATCAGCATAATTGTTTTTTTGCACAAAAAAAGCGTGACTGATTACTGAAATGCAGTAATTATGAACGTAGGGATTGGCCAACTACACAGGAAGCTTTTTGTTTGGCTGATGCATAATTATGCATTGTACACTTTGGTTTATGGTTTATCTAAATCAATGTTGGGTTTTCGCATATCATGATAACATTGAGTCCGTGATAAACTTTTAAAGCTCGGAAACCAACATCCCAAAAATCCATGTATGCATATCTACAAATGTCTTTGATTTTTATGAATAAACACAACAACCAACCCAATGCAAATCGACAGTTGAGCTTCATTTGGAAATGAGCAATTATTCTTTTCAGAAAAAAACTGATGAAACTCCTGAAGGAAGATGATTTAGCATTAAAATGGAAGGGTTTTTTCGTTCCCCGGATTGAGCTTTTATCATGTATGCCTTTTATTTTTCAAAAGCCCAATGAATATCTGTTTACAAGGTACCAAACAGTCAGAACTCAAGTCTGATCAAATTTATTATTTTCTGTACAAAATTTGGGTCATAGCTAATGGCTTATTATTGTTGCACGATGCTCTTTTATCTTCATTTTAGATGTCTGCTTATCATACCTAACCAATTACAGCAAACTGTCATAATTTGTCAGGTGTCATGATTATTATTTGATTTAATCAACAGTAAACAAGTAAGGAACTGTCATATAACATTTTGCTCACTTCTTGTCAAAGTTACATAAAAACTTTTCATATTGTCGCCTCCTCGATGAATATATAAACAGAGCGAGCAACACAGAGAGACAAAGTTTCAACTTCCAGCCAACGAGTCATTCGGGTTGTTTCCATATTTTGTCGCTGACATCATATGCCCAAGTGAACATGGCAAAATTTACCATTATTTTGTCCAGTTTTGCCATTTTGTGCACTTTACTCTTCGGGGTGTCAAATGGAAAGCCTTCCTCAGACAAAGTCAACAGTAGACAAGCCTGCAGCACAAGTAAGCTATGACACATAGAAAGAAAATAAATATTCCAAACACCATACCGTCTATAGACTTTTTTCGCTGAAAAAGTTCATGTTTCCACTAAACTAGAAAGAAAATTAGCATATCTAATGAGAAAAATCCTTTATTTATGCATAGAATGTGTGATATTTGTGTAGCTACGCTTCTATTTATAAGCATCTGTCATATTTTATTTTTACAAAAATTCTTTTATCGTTTTGTCTTCGCGATGACACATGTTCCAATTCTACACAGTTCCAGAGTGCGAGGCAGAAGCCAAGACGTACCTAGAACAAGCCTATGAAAGAGAGGCATCTGACTTTTGTAATAAAGCTGTCATTGGAGAATGGAATTACAATACGAATTTGACTAGTGAAGAGGCGGAAGCAGCTGCTTCGGATGCAGCCATTGCCTTAGCAAACTTCCAGTTCCGTGCTTGGAACGACTCTATCAGACATTGGGACTATATAAGTTTTACCGATGAGGTGATCAAAAGACAACTGAAATTCCTAAATGTTGTTGGCGTTGCCGCTTTGAACGCTACAGACTTGAACAGGGTAAGTGGAGAGAGCACAAACTTTCTCTTGTGCCTTTTGTATTACATGTGTATTGTATGGAATTTTTCCTGGTTACACCATCGCGCACGTAAGCCCTATGTCGTTTTCGCTTTGACATCCAAAAAACACAGCCAAGCACAAAACTGTCGAAAAATCCAAAAAAAGAACATTTGACATTAAAAATAATATGGCGAAACAAGTGTAGTTTTTTTTACGAAAAAGATATTTGCACAAGTGGGGATCATATAAGCTTTAGCTCTTTGGTATTTTCTCTCTGAGCATTTGTATGTGTGTGTGGTGGTGTGGATCAGGATATTTGACCTGAATCACGTTTCCTCTTATGTAAAATAGTACATTTGAATTTTCCACATTAACTTTCAGTACAACGTCATCCTTGGGGAAATGTCAAAAGTTTATGGAACAGCAAAGATTTGTCCTTTTAACAATCAAAACTGTAACGTAACCGCTGAAGGACTCAATCTGGAGCCTGGTTAGTTTTATCTTTTGAACATTTTATATGCATAAGCTGGCGTAAATTATACCACTGCTCAGATGTGGTGCTTATGGCATGTGAAATTAGATGGATCGACTTAAATGGTTTTACTAATGCAGTTTCCCATTTTCAATGCAGATATCGAGCACATCATTGCAACTTCCAGAAACTCTGCGGAACTATCGCATGCATGGGTTGCTTGGCGTGATGCATCGGGAAAACCGATTCGTGGCTTGTACAATGAGTACATTGATTTAAGCAACAGGGCTGCACAAGCGAACGGTATGAACGACTAATTTATTGTAGCGCAAAGAAAGTTTAAGAGCTCGTTAGTGGTGGATTCCATCTGGTGCAGAGTGAGATTCTTCTCTAATTTCATCTCAATTTCTGCAAGTTAGGTTTTACTTATAAATCGCATTGAACTTCAGCGAATTGAATTTTTATATGTATGACCTTATGTGCGGTTTCGGGTAGGACTTGATGAAACTTCTGATCTGTGGCTTCTTCGCTACGAGTCCGATAATTTCAAGGAGCAGATGCAAGATACGTGGAATGATGTAAAAGAGCTGTATGAAAAACTTTATGGGTTTGCAAGGTACCGATTGCGTCAGTGGTACCCTCACGAGTTTCAAAATGACGATGATCCTATTCCAGCACACCTTCTTGGTATGTATGAAAAAAAGTATTGTTCATAACATTCCTAGCGTATCAAGCAAATTGATGTGTGCATAGTGGAGTATATAAACTAACTGCTCACTATAATGTACATTCTTTCCAAAATGTAATATTAAGGTAACATGTGGGCTCAGCAGTGGGACAACATTTATGATATCGTAAAACCATTCCCAAGTGCGCCTGGGTTTGATGTAACAGAGGCTCTCCAAAAGGTGAATAGAATAAATGCAAAATAATGCATACATATCATCAGAGATGAGAAAATTAAGTTTGCTTAATACATATCGTTAGGTATTCGTCGAGTGAGGGAATATGCGTATATTTCATACATTGTAATATTTTGCATTAACAATAAGTGTGCTTATACACATACAAATTTTATTGCACTTTACCATCCTCTAGAAATTCGGTTCAAGTGAAATAGAAGCTGTCACCAGTATTTTTGAGCTAGCCAACAAATTTTTCACTGATTTAGGTCTTGCTGATATGAGTGTCGCTTACAACGATAAAGCTGTCATTGTTCGTCCAGACGATCGTGAAGTTGTGTGTCATGCCTCTGCGTGGGATTTTTGTGATGGAGAGGATTACAGGTAGTTGACAGATTTTCTGATATGTCTCTCTAGGCGTAGATTAAATTCAAGAGAAATACCTACCTAACTAACATTATCAAAATGGGGGAGCGTTCAAGCGTAAAAAACATGATATTGTATTTTTGACACTTACATACAGAATAAAGATGTGCACCAATGTGGCTCATGATGATTTCCTTACAGTTCACCATGAATTGGGTCACATTCAATACTTCATGCAATATAGTAACTTACCAATCACCTTCAGGGAAGGAGGAAACCCAGGTTTGACAAAATATGAGTGAAATTGTGGAAAGCAGTGAGCTAATAAATATACGATTATGAGACAGGATATTACACAGATGATAAATAAATTTTCGTAGGATTCCATGAGGCGATTGGCGACGTTATTTCCCTTTCCGTTGCAACGACAAAGCATATGATTAAGTTGGGTCTTATGGATGATGCTGAAAGTAGCAATGAGCTCACCGTTAATTACTTGATGAAAATGGCATTGGAGAAGGTGTGACACAATTGAAGAAAAAAAGCCAAGATAAAATATAAATGCTTTTGCCACGCCGAGAGCATGTCTTGTAACTTGTTGTAATTGAGTGTGCTAAACTTTTCCCAGATTGCTTTCTTACCTTTTGGCTACCTCATCGATGCTTACCGTTGGCAATTATTTGATGGAAGCTTGCCGAGAGAGAACATGACTTACGGATGGTGGAAAGTTAGGTACTCTTAAAATTCAATTATCCAGAAGAAAAAACATAAAAGAAAAGTTAACTAAATGGTATTAATTGCATTTCAGGAACGAAATACAAGGACTTATTCCACCCGTCTTGAGAACTGAAAATGATTTTGACGCTGGTGCCAAATACCATGTTCCCGGAAACACACCATATATTCGCTACTTTGTGAGTTTTATCATTCAGTTCCAAGTGCACAAAGCTTTGTGCATCAAGGCAGGCGAGTACGTCGCAAATGACCCCAGTCGACCACTCCACAACTGTGATATTGATGGAAATCCTGAAGCAGGAGCAGTGATGAAGTATAAACGACACACCTTTAAATCTTTCTCTGTATTAAATATTTGATCATGAGCTTATAAAATATTTTACTAGCAGAGTGTTGACGATGACCTAATAACAGAGTACCATGCTTTCTCCATCAGTTTAATGGCAATGCCGATTTTATCATTCGTTTATGTTGTTTTTGTACTTAGAGAGCTTTTGCAAGCGGGTGCCTCCGCCAACTGGCAAGATATTTTAGAGAAGGCTACTGGTACTAGAGAGATGGACGCTTCAGCCATCAAGGAATATTTTGTGCCTTTGGTCCAGTATCTTGATGAGCAACAGGCACGACTAAATTATTCAACAGAATGGAGAAACGATGCTTGGATGGAACGATATAGCAGGAACTGAAGGAAAAGTGATATGATGATGTTACCAAATAACTTCTCATAAACTTTTTAGCAGGTGAGCATATTCTCACTTAGCCCCGTGATAGTAAGTTTGTGCTTTTTTCACTTTGTCTCAAAAATAAATGCAATACTTTATTGTTTACCAAGTGTACTTTTCTTTGAACGTTACAATGTACATCACAAGCAATTGGCAATAAAACACAGTACTTTTCAAATTTCAATGGCCAAATCACAATTTAAATTTCTTTTACAAATTACAAACCAAAAAATATTATGTTGATTGTTAGTAAAGAAATATATTATTATTTGATTATGTCTCACTCACTTATTATAGAAAAAAATATAAACATGTTGACCAAGCTCTTGATTGAATTGAAAGAAGTGTTTTAAAATAGGGAATTAATGAAGATTAAGCTGTATATTTAACTGATTGTCAGACATATGAGACATTTGTGGACGTGATAACAAATTATTATTATTAGTATGGATTTTAACTGATCATGAAGTTTGTGTTCGCTCTAACAGTGAATAAAGACATCTGAGAGAAGTCGACCACTAAAATGTGTTTTTGATTTAAAGCAACTATAACAGGTACGGTATGCGGTCTGTGCATTGTATATTAACATCCTAAATTGCATTATGAAGCTTTCGTATGTCAACGTATTTAAAAAGCGGTGATGTAGTAAATTGATTAAGTTATAAGCTTATTTCAACAACATGCATAATTCATAATTAGATTTTCGCTCAACGAAGTAACCTCTTCACATTGTGTAAGAATACATCATTATTTCTGTCCAAAATTCAATCTTTACATATACATACTCCGTTAATGTTAAATGTATATTAAATGTATTTAATATTTTAAAGCTGCACAGCATACAAATGTATAATCTCACGGCGTATGCTGCAGTTCAGAAAGAGTACATATTAGCTTTTATTTTATTATACACTGTTTCTCCATTCGAAATTTCATTATTTTTTCTTTGAATGTTGGGTTTTTGGCTTGCAGTTTATATAAATCTGAAAGATATACATTTATTAAGCAACAGCATAAAAGAGTTTGTAGTAGTAGGTATACTTCTTACATGCTTCTTTGTGCGGAATTTCAATACTTCATTTCACTTTGATCAGATTGTCAATGACGTCGGAAGTCTACCTACCAGTGTTTACCTACGTAATGTGAATTACCGACAGAAATATACAACATGAATGGGAGTGTGTATCACTTTCTCTATAAATGGATTGTGAGACGCTTTATTACTTTGAAGACGTTGGAGACGTCGGAGGCGGCGGTGCACTTGTTACTCTATTACCTGGTTGATCAGTCTTACGTCCCACAGGAATAATACTTTGGCTTTTCATGAAACTCGTAATCTGCTCAGGGATCTCTGCTAAGACTTCTTGGGCCAGTCTGATCTTGGCGACTTTCCCTGTGCTCTCGTATCCACTGTACCATTGAGAAACAGCATCTGGACTGATGTTTGCCATCCACGTGTAAGAGTCTCTGTAAGGAACGAATTGAACAATGTCTCTCGCTGCGAATTTCCCATTGTATGAAAGTCTAACTGTGTCCCCGTCCAGTTCATCCATCGCAGCGAAATTGGCACGGCCAACTCCCACAATGATGATTGATAATGGTAAGTGTGCTGCTCCGACAATAACCTATAAAATCAAGATGATGGTGAGTTCCGCCCATTACCTATTATTTATGGAATGGATTGACGCGTTTGACAATTTTCTAACGAGATGTGAGATTCCAATCGAGATCAAAAACTTTCTTTTCAATGTTCGGCTAGAGTGAATACAAGTATTAAATCACCTCTTTCGTTTGAACCATGTCTGTTATAATTCCATCCGTAATGATAACCAACACGTAGTAATGTTTGCCATCCATGTGTTCCCTGGCGAGATCCGATACGTCCCGTATAATGGGTGCAAAATTACTGCAATTCAGACAGACGAAGAGCAATATGGCAATTAACTTTGCTTTCGTGGAAGAATTTAACAACTTTGGTATTCTCATTAAAACGAAGCGCGGCAAGAAGAAGGACTACTTAGCAGGGAAACGACGAGGCACTTTATCTAAGCTTGATGTAGCGTCTGAAGATATCGCGATCAAACTTAATAGATGTAAGGAGTTTTCCTACCAGAAGCAAAGAGTGAAAGTACGCAGATTCACGGTGAAATAAGCAAAGGGGAAAAGTTTAATTCATCTAAAGGAAAAATGGAAGCGATAAAGCGTAAGAGAGAAAGAGAAAAAGGCTTTTACTCACGTTGGTCCGTAAAGCTGAATTTGGCGAATACAATTCCTGAAATACAAAGAAAAAGAAAACCATTCAAATGTTCAATTGCCCATGGCATGGCATTAGTGTAGTGGAGCCAGCTGGTGCACACTTTTGGTAGAAAAAATTGAACGTATCTTTGTACACATTTATGCTGAAAGAGGATGTCACAAAAACTAGCTAGGCGCTTTCACGAGAATGTTTCGTTTTATAGTTATCTTTCCCATACATTGACTATATCAATGAAAGTAGTAGTAGTAGGCAACTGACACTAACTGGTGGCCATGTAATATTGATGTACCCGGAATAAATGGTTTCCTTCTTAGTTCACACAAGATGTGAGAGTTCATTATAAATGCATACGCATAATTTAAACCATAGCGAGAGAGATAAGAATTTCTGTGGATCTGATATCACTAACCTGTAGGCATCCATAACTCCGTCAATGCCGTTACAAAACGGATTGTCTGTTAAGGTGACAGGAAAATTGTGTCGCACTTCGCCCGACGGGGGAACCCGAGCTCCGAACCCGTAGCTGTAACGCAATTAAATATCACATGATAATTCGATATTTAAATAATGGATCTTCCAAAAAAGATTACCCGTTTACACTTATAAAATGTAATCCAAGAAAAGTAGAAAGGAATGATCGAATCCTTACACTGGAAATGTTTTAGTTTGATCATAGTCCTGTATTATCTCTCCCACAGCTTGGATGGCTTGCTCATAGGGATTGGGTCGGCTCCCAGATGCAGAGAAATGATGAAGAGAGTTTGGATCTGTTGGATCTCCATTGCCTTTATAACAGAAAGCAGACGAGTATGCAGTCATACGTAATTATTTCCCAACTTAAAATAAACCTCTAAAATATTAGAAAAGCATACTTCATTGTTCATTCGTGGCATTTCTTACATGCATTTACTTTTAACGAACACAGGAGTGATATGATGCGAGTAACAGGAAACAGAATGTGTTCTTTGTTACTTAATTCGGAAATAGTAAAATAGCGCGAGGGGAAACAGAAGTTGTTATCATTGAAGCATGGACGAGTCATTACAATGTGCATAATAAGTAGACACTCATTATTCAAATTAGGCTACTATTCATATAATTCAAAGGATGAAATCACTCGCCATGGCCTATAGAAGTATCTGTCTCCTGTCCAAAGAATTCTGCTCGTGCTTTCACAAAAGCTTTTATGCTTTTTGCGAGTCACACTCTCGTCATGCCTCAATGGGCCTATAACAAACTATTTGAAACAATTATTTTATCACTAGGAAAAGAAGGGAACTTTTTCATTACTTGCAGTGAAGTCGATGGCGAAGCAGCAGTGAATCTGTGTTCCACCGGAGATATATTCCATGAATGTGTAAACTGGGGCAATGCTTACATGTGCGAATTTTAGTATTCCGGGTTTCTCCTGAAAATTAAAGTCATCCATCATGAATTATTGTCCAACAAATTGTGCATGACACAGATTGTGCCAGATGTGAGGCACATACTAAAATCTATCCATAATTTCACATGTCTGCCAGTGAGATGTATAATAACGACTGCTGATTACAAAGCATCAAAGCACGTACTACATTATACTAGACTTTTGCAAATTAACAAAACGCAGTAACTGACGTGCCTTTCAAATGATGCATAAATCTTTTGACACGGCAATAAAGCACTAGATATAAAGTCAAAATCATCAATCAGTAAAAACTTGTAGAAAAGCAAACAATTTTAAATATAAACTAAACTTTTGTCTTAAAAGACTCAAAAGAAGACTATTATAGCACAGTATGCGTATGTAAAAAGCATCATCCTAAAGACAGCGGACACAACATCAATCCTCTGATCCAGTAGTCCTAAGGGTTTGGATTTAAGCAAACTTCTAATTAGGTTATAACAAGTGTACAAAAGGGAAACATGACTCAAAATTATTCATCTGACGTCAACTATGATGACGTCTTGTCTACTTGGAGTCAAAAATGTCTCGAAAAATTCGGTCATGTGCTAAAAAATCAGAAAACGAAGCCTTGCAAAAGTTGTAATATATGAAAAAAATTAGACTCTTCAAAGATTCATGAGGTACAAATGGGATCTCGGTTGAAAAGGAACCCAAAATTATGACATCAAAGCCTGCTGGTTATCATCTTCACATTCCAAATCTGGTGAGTTTGATTTTAATGGGAAGTGGGACCCAATAACGTCTACTATTTCATGATATAATTAGAAGAGGGAACAAGACTTGCATTGGAATTGCGAATATTGTTGGAAAATAACGAGCTAAAATGAATGAAGAAGCGTTTCAACTTTCGTTAAAAGGGTTACATGAAACAGGAGCGACAAAAGTGAAAGGGTAAAAAGCAAGAGAGAAAACAAATTATTTTTTGAAAATTGCACCGTTCCTTTCTTGGAATATCAGGTCAAGCAGGGTTTAATGGGTTAACTAACTGGTGGTAGCAGGCTGTAATAAATATACCTCAACGAAGTCACAGAGCGAGAATAATGGCAATAAACAGAAGTGCCTTTTGCATGTGACAGTCTAATGCTCATTATTCGGGTGTGTGTGCCTTTGTGCTTTTGCCACTTGCAACAACTAACAACCACTCCTTTCTATACTGTCTTCATTTTCCAGTAGAAGTGTATTCCTTACAATATCTTTCTCGTTCTCTACCTCAGTCATTATATCCCTCCGGCATTCATATTCATTTTTCATCTGAAAATCCTCAAAATGTAGAAATGTCCAACTCTTGATCAATTTTTCATCTCTTCTCTTAAAATTTCTCTCAAGAGCGTCATATGTAGTCCCATTCTGGAAACTTATCATTTTCCAGCATCGTTATCTTCTCTAAAAAGGAGTGCCCTTGCAGTCATATAGTACAGGGCTTTGAGCGAACAACAAAAATATCTTAAGTTTGGGAAAAAGTCAAATTGCCAAGTATCGAGAATAAGGTAGAGAAAGCACTTTTCCCTACACACAAAGAAAATATTTCACTGTGAGCATCAGCACACAATTGTAGTGAAAAGGAGATGTCCTCAAGGGTACATCTCAAACAGGGTAAATAAGAGTGAGCAGTGTCGTGGCTTTAAAATTAGATTACAACTTCATGCATCTATTTCTAACATTAAGGTCTATAACATATTCTCAAGTCTACCCATACACATGTGTCTGCCAACCAACATACTTTTCGTCGCAACGTCCACTTCACTTACACGCCACGCCAACATTGTCCTTTTTTCAACGGCCAAGGTTTCTCTGCATGCATCCGTCTCCGTCATGCTTTCGCGAACTTTTAGCACTTGCCATGATGAGGCTTGGTGAAAGGTGGAATATATGCGTGTTTATGTATGTATATAATAATAATATGTGTTAACTAGAAACTTATTTTCAAGACGATACTAGATATCTCTTACATCTAAACGAGAGGGGAAAAACCAGAAAAAAATCCCCCGCATGTATAGTCTACTTATTTTTGTCATCATCATGATGACTTCTCCTTCCCGTTTGAAGACAATATACATAAAAGCATTAAATTACATCTCTGCTATGAACACCTTGAGCAGGGACTATTTGTCATGTTAAATCACTGTGTGGTGGTGTGCATTACTTCCGAGTCTAGAGAGAAATAAATAGATAAGATGGTAAGTGAGCTGCTCCGTGAAAATGAGATGAAACAAGTGAATCCTTTCTTTTTGAATTTAGGTGTTTCATCTACCCCAGCTTCAGTATGAAGGATTTAGAAAGGTGAGAAAGCCTTTAGGCCAACTTGGTTATAACAACAAATAAATGCTTCTTCATGCAGTGTGCTGACACTCTGCGATAAATTTCTTGCTATTTTTGTAGCTGTCTAAGAAAAGAATAACGTTTCGGGGCAAGCTGAGAGCTCTAAAAACCAAGGTATGTAGGTACTTGTTTTGATGCAAAGTCTATGTACACTTCAGTCTAAGCCTTCAACCATATTCCCTTTTTCATTTTTTAAAAGATTTCAAAAAGGGATATTCACTCTTGTATATATACTCACATCCATAAATTTAAGAAGTGATATGATTTAAGCTGCACGATTTATATTTTTGGATTAAAAAATACAGCTATAACTCATAAACCATGATCTAGATTCTCTATTGTGAAAAAAGCATAGTTGCGCATTCCAGAATTAAATTGCTACAATTTTGTTACATTTTATCAGCTTTACTTAAGTATGGTATAATAAAATGGTTATTTCTCAAACTTTTACAATTATTTAAAATCTCTAAAGAATTAACGAAATGCGTAGTGAAACAATTCACTTTGTCGAGGAAGGGAAATGCTGAATAGTGCAGAATAGGAATGATATGAACTGGAGCAGTAGCAACAGATATATTTACGAGAGAAAAACAAAGCGAAAAACCAAAATTATTTGCTAAAGCTTTTATATATCAGTGAAAGCATCATAATAATGTACTCACTTTCACAAAGTTATTCTGGCCTGGAAAAGCCGAGGATTTAAATCGCTTTATCTACTGACTACCGCTACACCCACAACAAGCAACCACTGCAAACTCTTTGCCATATCTATGCATTATATTATGTTTGTCAACAGTACAAAAAATGCAGGAGTCACTGACCAGTCCATTTTTTCCTGTTAGTCTGACACCCTCGTTACCAGCAGTGAGTGCTAGCAGTTTGTTGACTGTGGTGCATAGCATGCCCAGGCTAGAATGATATCCGTTTAGACCCACTTGGAAGACGTGAAACTGTAAGGTTCTCTCTTTATCTCCATTACACAGAGTTCTCAAGGGAATGGTGGCAGGACGCCAAATCGGTGACTTGCCTTGGCAGGCTTCACTTCTGTATACAATTGTGTAGCTCCCAGACTCGTTGATCTTGGACAGAACAAAAAATATTTTCGGAGGAAACATGCAGAACTTTGTCTTTCCCATTGAAAATCCTTGGACGCTCAGACTAACCTAAAACAAGTGTAGTTACAAAAAACGAGTCACATTAAATAGGAAACTCAATACGTTATTTTCCGGAATTGTGAAACAAAATTAATAATAAAACTTTGATGCGTATATGAGAGAAAAACATGGATATAAAAGCAATATATGCATTTGTATACAAAGTCATGTGTACGCCAATAATCGTTGCTACTGATAAATTTGTATGCTCACATTTCCGTAATGACAAAATTTATCAATATAGTTTCCCTAAATCCTACCATTATTTCATCTCTTTCGTGATTGAGAAGAGAAGTTAATTAGAACCATAAACTATGCCAAAGATTTATGGCCAAAAAGCAATCTAAATTGTCCAAAATTCTTGTTGCAACATAGCAGGTTTTTTTTCTCCCATCCGTTCGCATTTCCACTTTTATCAGAGTCTCACTTCATTATAGAGGTTCTTCCATCGAATGTTCGGAAAAGGAAGCTCTTCATGATTTCTCTTTCTTTGGATCATTTTCGTACTTCCTTTTTTCATCCAATTCCATTTCACTTCACCGTCCTGAACAATATAAACTGTTTTCTTTCTTTTGCGTCATTTTTTCTCAAATTCCTATTCTCTGTTTTCTCCTAGAAGAATAATATACTGGAGAAACACATTGATGGGGAACAAAGATTTCCAACTCATTGTGATTCAGCTCCATCATCATAATTCGGAATAAGCTTACTAGATATATCAATCCATCGAAATAAATATCGCTGGGCTTCACTCCCATATATCTGTAGATAATATACTGGTGCAATATAGTGCAAATGGTACAGATGGACGTATGTAATGGATCATTCCTGGCTTTACTCTGCTTTCGCAATACAACATTTCAAATTTTGGTTTACTTCTCTACTGCGTCATTTTTTATGGGATTGGATCTTTTTTCTTTGAAAAATGTGAAGACGTTTAGTACATCACAAGAGTAAGAAAATAAAATGACGCCATTACAAATTCCTTTTATGTAAAAGCACAGAAAAAATATTGATGGTTGTTCACATGAATTGTCAGTTTCAAATAAAATGTAGATTACTCAAAAAAGTTTCGATGAATGGAGGATATGAAACTTCCAAACATTATTGCACAAAACGTCATAAATGATGAAGGCAACTGGTGCATATTATCACCTTTTATCACGTATCCGTTCTAAGCTCAAATTTCCATTTTCTTGGAATCCATAATCCACTTGACTATATTCATATTCTACTGGCATGAAATTGTCCGATCATTGACTATGCCTTCCAGTCTTTATCACAGTCATTGGCTCAACGAATAATACTACTTTTAGAGATTCACAATAATTTTGTACGCATTTAACTTGTCTACACGGAACATGCTTCAAATTCATGAAATAAATTGAACTGATGGTACACTATTGAATCCTTTTGATTACTTGAAACACTAACGAGGCGTAATAAGAAGAAATAAAACATAACTTGGCTGACTCAGTCAGACAGTGTCCTTTACAAATACATACGCAGATAGAATAAGAAATATGGATGTAATGTAAAAATTTGGAAGTACACTAAAATAAAAATCATCTTGAGAAATTTTGTAGAAAAAAATCTAATAATCTGAAGTACAATTCAGTGAATTTTTCTATATTCCTAGTTGAAGCTGTAAAACATGTTATTCATTCCTCCGCTGGAGAACTGACGATTTATTTAAGTATAAGTATAAAGTATGATGTGCATGTAGCCATAAGCTATAAATGGAATAACATGACGGTTTCTGTTTTGAATTGAAAATCTGCTTACTTCTTCCTTAAACTGGACAAGTTCCTCCGCCAAAAGGATGATTGTGCCTTTGGAAATTTTTGCATTCTTCGGCAGAATCGGGTAGTATTTGCTTTTGTTCTGCAGGAGCGGAAGCTTCAGTCCATTGTAGCCCGCAGATATAATGCTGGCTAGTGTACACTCCGCATACCCAAGGAAATCATGGTTTTCAAGGTTTGCTGATGGCGCGTCAATATCGTAGACCTCAAAACGGAGCGGTTGCTCAATCTCAAATCGGTAATCCAATGTTACCTGCAAATATAGGTAATACGTTTTGATATGAACGCAGTGAAGCAAGAAAAGGTACTTAAAAGAGGCGCATTCTTTTTACCCATTTTAAAGATCTCTCAGTTTGCAATATATGAGGTGAAAAATGTTACTGCATTACGTGGTCATGAAAAAATGTAACACTTTAAACTCTTCTTTTTCAATTTCAATTCAACTCATGTCTGCGTTATATCCACACAGACAGGCAGAAGCTCAAGCTGTCTCTGAACAGTAATCAGTCAAAAGAAAATGTTTCACTTTATTCTTCATCATCAAAGCAAAGTAAAAGTTCTTTTCATGCACGTTGTGCTTGATTGAGTGTGGCAGATAATACATAAAAAATGGAATAGATGTATCTAGTACGCATACCCATACACTCTTTTCCAATTCCATTCAGCCATAATTTATCATCGACCACATGAAGCTATAAAGCGGAAACATTTCTCATTCAATATTGTTCTTAAGTTTGTATGTATAGGGCATGCATGCCAGTCAGGAGCGAAGGGCTTACTACCAAACCAACCGCCGTTGATTTCGCCAAAGTAAACTTGGCAAATACGTGTCGACAGGAATCTTATTATATTTGCGCTAAGAATGCAAATACCAATATTCTGTTGTGACAGCTTGTGTACGACACGCTCATTCGACTTTCAACAAATTACAGATGAAAGCAGAGAAAGAGTAACTTTCGTGGTGGTGGTGGTGGCGGTGTGCGAAAAACTGTCGGAATGAATGCGCTATACTTACAAAAGCACAATAAAGAATTTAAGTTTGTCTTCTATTGTACAACAAACGGTTTAGCAACGTCATGTATCCATAATCTCTCTCTCGTTCTTCCTATCTATCTCTACGAGATATATATTTAAGCCTATGCATATATTCATGTGCACGTCCCCCACCGCCACTGTAAATAATAAACTAAAACAATGTGTAACAATATTCTATTGTGCACTTGACGGTACGGTATTTACATTTTACTTGACTATACACAAGTCCCTTTTGTTATTTTTTCACGGTGTGCATCATAACACAAATGTAGTGTTTCTCTATGTATATATTTATAGAGATGCATGTTAGAATGTGTTGTAAAAATGATTTGCTTTCTCCACAGGGGAAAGTTGGACTACGTTTCTTAAGCATTACACATTTCTCTCTCACACAGTATGTCCCAGTTAGTACAACCCCTGTACAGAGTCCTAGCTGACTCCCATTTCTCTTTTATGAAGCACTTGTACTTTTGTACCAATTCCCTTTCCGGATGAACATGCTTCGCTTACAAAATATCTGAGAGAAAAGTCGACTACCAAAGTGTATATATGGTGAGACTTCATACAGAATACAAACTACACGTGCTACATATTTGCGTGTGTGCGATAGTACAACAAAAAACTTCAGGGGCATATAAATATTATGTCCAGTGTTCATTTAAGTATAGTGAGGAAGTTGCAGTAAGTAGGGACGTGGGCGTCGTGTGAGCATTATTCAGTTTTGGTTCAAATAATCTTAAGCCAAGTGGAAGAAGAGGTGACCAGAAGAAGAGAGGAAGTATAACAAGGAACTAGATACATTTCATATGATTATAATAAGGACCTTCATGAGCATAAAGGATCTTTACACTTCCAATATTTACGGCAGTTTTCCTTTTTCAACTGAAAGGACAAGACGGGGATAAAAAATTGTACATGCCTACATAGTTTACAGGGAGAATAAGAAGGAGAAACGTGTGCATGAAAGAATTCATCTTTGTGCAGTATTTGCTTTTCTTTTACTAACTTTAATCCCGCATCAACAACATCTCGCAGTCCCTATTAACTTTTTATGTGTGAGCCGAATATCATTACAGCTCCTATAACTTATATAGATTAGGTATACTATGCTGCGTTGCTGCAATACTCTGCACAAGTTATACTGTCCTTTGTGAAGTACTGCAAGTTTAGAATAATAAAAACAGTTTTAGCATTACAAATTTTCCAAATAAAAAATTTGATGATATTAATATGGCAGCTCATATCCACTTGTAATTTTTAGCAGTGAATCGAGTTTGACAAATATTAAAATGAATTAAAATATACCTGTTTTGTGCACGTACATAAATTACGCTGGAGATCACGTTTAACAAAATAATAAATATTCCAGGACTTACTTTAGTCACAAAGTCGGGGTCCAAACAGTCCCATACAATTTCTGTCCTCACTAACTCTACCCAGTGTGTCATTCCAAGTGGGTGATGGTATATCACGGCCATGGGATCTGATCTGGAGAAAACATCCATGTCCAGAAGATTCCTGGAAGTAATAAGTTTTAAAATTGTTTTATATGTTGACTCATAATAATATTTGTGCAATACCCGCACACACGTTCAAAACGTTTAACATTCTCCGCTGCAATATTTACGAAAAAAATTTTAAGCGAAAGGCAGCTCATTACTATTATCCCAATGATAGCATAGCTGGGTGTAAGTTCCTTCAACTAAAGTGACTATGTACAAAGGTTTAAAAAAGTATAACAAATAGCTTTTTCTTTATAAAAAAAAATAAATAACTTTTTCCTACAAAACATACCGCCATTATTTTTCTCTTGTTCTTTATTATCTGATCTTCCACGGCTTTACTAGGTACGTACGTACGTACGTACTTTTAAAAAACCAAGGAAAATTATCTATAGGCTAGTCTGGTCAAAACATGAATGGAGGTAGGTAACACACAAAAACCTTTACCACAACGAAGACAAAAGAAGTCAAGAAAAATAGGTGATGCGGGAGCTTTTCTTTTTTCCGTCCAAAGAAAGCCGACGAATTTTTTTTCGTTATATTACCTAATAATGGAAGAAATGAGCACTCTTTTCTATTGAAACCCTGAATATATTACATAAAAGCTTATATTTCCAGCATAAAAATAAATACAACGGGAAAACAAAAGTAGACACCGCACTCCCCACAACGATACACCACTAAAGTGTTTCCGTCTATATAGAAGAATTTTAACACAATAATATGTAATGTGTCTACATACTTTCTATTCTTCTTCCCTATTTTGAAACTAAATTACAACGATTGTATCTAATAGGGTGGTTGTATAGTTTTATATCCTCCGATTCACAGCTTTATGGTGAACTATCTGAGCCACCAACAGTTGCATCAACGGACACGCAGCATGGAATGCATTCATATACACCCGCGTTTGTATAAAATGTCTCTAAAATTTTCTTGAAAAGGAAACAATGTATATAAAGTAACATTATACATGAGCGCATTCCTTTTTATAATAAGAGTCTCCCGAGACTCATGAAATTGTACAAAAGTTGCAAAATTTTAGATGCGAAGTATGATTATTGCTTTGGTATGTGATCAACGCTTGAAGTCTAAACGAAGCGCCTTCGTACACCACAAAAGATACAAGAAAAAGATGTACACAACATTGTACCAAGCACCTTCTCATTCTTGGCATTGCTCTCAAGAATGAGGATAAAATCCGATTGTACATGCACTTTCGAAATTTATTGAATCGTAGTTTGTTGTGTAAAATGAAGCTCTGTGAGATAAACGAAACTATGGATAAAGATAGGGGAACACCCATAATCTGCCAGTTTTATAACCGAGCATGACTGTCCATTAGGAAGCGATTACTACGCTCCGCCGTTTGAATAGTTGCGGAACACTGTTTAATTACAGCCATTTAATTTGATAGTCAGTGAATTTCAGCTTGGTATTATTATCATCATCCTTGAGGTCAGTGTGGTTTTGTTTTCCTTTATTACGGTTTCACTGCCTGGCACTCTACTTTCCATATGAATGCTTGGTATCGGGTTCCTACATCAAGAATGTCCTTCAAAATGCAAAGAATATCAAAGTAGCAGTTACTGTTATAAAATATAGACCGAATCCCATATCAAGATAAATACAATTTTATTTCAGGCTTGGGAGTCGTCGTTTTTGCGCCGGAAGTAGAGTGAAACCTCATCGAGTTCATTTCTCTGTTGTAAATACAATATATACACTCAGGAACAGTATTTTGCGGTTTCTTGTGAGAAATGTTGCTGAATACAATAAACCGTTTATATTTTGATCTTTACTTGCTGTTATGCATACAAGTACATATAACAACTTATTCTATGCATTCAAAATTTTGTAAACGATATTAAACGTACATACAGAAAGAGCTGAAAAAATAAAGATACTAGAATGAAATTCGTTTCTTTGCGGGTATCAAAAGTATTCTTCTTTATTCGTTCTGTACATAAGAGATTCAACCCTGATGTATTTTGCTTATTTGGTGGTGCTCTGGGGCATTCAAAATTTGATCCGTCAGCTACTTCCAAGTATGTTAGAAACAAGAATATTAAATGGCAAATGGAAACAGGAAGCTGGTTGACACTGCGGACCATTCCAACGGTTTTCTCCAAAAGGGATTTTAAATCCAGTTACGGAGAAAGCATAAAAACTATACATGCATAATATTTAATCATTTCCTGTTATCCAACCAAAGTCTTAACAAAATCCAGAAATCCTAGTTTTCAAATTGAGAGTCCCTACTGCATGTTTCTTCCAGTAATTCACTCAACTGCACTTTCATAATTCTGTAACAAATAAATTTTGCAACCAAAATTACACGAAAAGATTTGAACGAATTTTTAACAATGTTTATAATCCTCCCACACCAACCGATATTTATATTGTATATCAAACATATTTTTCTTATCTCGGGGCTTTGTGAGTCCTTGAATCATTTATTGAACGTAAACTCATCTTGAAAGGTATCCCATGCATGACTAAAGTATTCCTTTACCAAATATCAAAATCGAATTTTCTAGTTGATTCGTGGTCGACATGGGTTGCATTTTAAATTGTTTCTTTGTTTTCTCAGATGCTGTAAACTCATTTCCTAATAAACCTCTAATCTCTACCAGCAAAAATGAATTCACAGGAAAGACCGTCTTCTTTGTGTGAAGTTTCCGCAGTCAGTAAAACGAAGTGCAATACTTCGTGATACCGAAGCCAGAGGGAAGTGTGATGATGAAACGTTTTCAAAATTGTTAACATATATATTTGAGCTGGTCAAGCTAAATAAATATAACCACGAGTACATTTCTCTTGCAACTGTGGAGAAAGTTTTCAGTTTGAGAACTTTTTGTGTGCAAGTGAGTGGCTTGTCATATTTTCCTTTTATATACCAACCGGCAGAAATTAGATGGCAACAGTTGATCTGTATAATATGCATTAGCACCGGAATACGCAATTTACGCTCTGTGCAAAAGTCAACTAGCAGTCACTACCATACACGCAAAGTAATCCTGGAATAATGAAAATAATCCCAAGAGAAATCCCCTTTCTTTCTTGCTCCCTACAGCATGGCCACTCAGTTTTATGATAACTTTCCCTATTTTGAACAAAGTAACAGCTGCGACGTCATATTGTATAATGCTGTATTTAAGCTCTTCTCTTTGCTTGGGAGTCCTTATCATAAGAAAAAGTGCTCTTTTTTTCCTTTTTCCCTGGAAAGTTTGCGTACTAAAAAGAAAAACATTGTATAACACTTCTAATAGAACTATTGTGCATGAACTGTATAGACGGTATGTGATGTGAAAGAAAACAGAATTAAAAAAGTCTGAAGAAACGTTCTTTTGGCATTGAAAAGTTGATCCATGTATTCATGATCATTGTAATGAAGGTGATTAGTATTCAAGATTTCAGTTTACACTTTTAGACTACATTAATTGGTTTTATGCATTGCACGAGTGTTACACAAGTCTACAACTGGCAGAGGATGATTTTATTGTTTGACATAAATCATTAGGTAGAATGTAATGGGGGTATTTATCATTAAATATCAGGAGATGTAAATGTCAATCACGCATGCGGCTAAAAATGTAGTTAGAGACTCATTTCACGGCTACAATGGCTTGAAGCGTAATCAATCATATATTGAGACACTTTACTTCATTGTTTTCTAATCAACGGTAAAATGTACTTAGCACTCGCAGACAGTCTCCGTAAGTACTATGCAGTAGCCCTGCAAAATGTGGTTTCATAATCCATTTGCTTGAGTTTTAATTTCCTCTAAAAGCTTTAGGCTCTGCGTGAGTGAAAAACCTGTAGCATAACATTATGTAATACAGAGCATGCCAGCCTATCTCATGAGGCATATTTCTAAGTAGGTAAGCAGTACTTAATGCAAAATTTAGATTTAGCACACGAATATAAGAGGATGTATTTGAACATCCACAAGTATGGCATCCCACGCTGTAATCTTGTATCTATCTAACTTGGGCCTAATGGTTTTACACTTGCTTTCTATTTTTTTGTGAAAATCCTTCCTGTTATAAAAATTCTGAACGTACATACATATGTATACTTTTGTAAAGTGCATTGACACGGACTATGAGTTAAGTAGGGTAAAATAAAACTGTGGAAGCTATAAAAGCGGAGAATGATAAAACAGAAGGCAAGAAACAAGCAACCTTATCATAGATTCCACCTCGCCTCCATAAATATCACTTTAATGACAACTATTTACAAATGAATAGCAATGAATTCTCAGCTAAATGTAAAAGACAGTTTGATGAACAAAAAATCGGTGTTTTTACCATTCTTCTCTACTCAATTTAAAAATTAACTCGTTTATTTAATATTTTTCATTTCTTTCAACAACCACTGCATTCATTATAGGTTAGAATCTTTCATACATTTCCAAAGCTCACGTAAACATAACGCTCATCAAAAACCTAAACAGGTTTATAGCGTGGTGAATCAGTTGCAGCGTTTCGCAAAATGCAGTTAAACGTTTGTTTTGGTGATGGGATGTAGAATTTTGCTTTAGAACATTCTCTTCTCCATTTACACATTCTTCTGAACGTTATTCACACTATATTAGAAAGAGAGAGAGAGAAAAGTATTGTTTTCCAAATTCTCACCTGCACGAAATTGAAATTTCAACTGTCGACGTCGGTTCAACAAACGTGCCCGGTGAGAAGTCCCCATTCATCTTGAATCCTATATTCTGGGTTGCTGCTGCTTTTGCCTCGTTTTCTTTCTGAATGAAACGGAGCTGTAGTGTAGAAAATACAAAAGCGGGTGAAATAGATGTGGAACGTAGTTTCATTCAATGAACATGAAAAAATATATGCGTGCTCAGTTTAGCTGAAATCTCTTTATCTGTCGCTCACATTGACTTTAGCTATTTGTAATGCGCTGGAACTACACACAGGATAAAGTATTGCGGCAATAACGGATAAAAACTTTTCCAATTTTTATCCACTTTGATTCAATCTCCTTCGTTAAAACGAGAAGCAAGAATAAGCATGACTAAATGGATGGATACGCACATATACTTAGACCACGTAAATGGAATCAAATTCTTTTGGAAATTGAATGAAACAAAGCCGACAGTATAGGATTTAGTGGTCGACAGATTCCTTTCAAGTTTTTAATACGACTAGGTGGTTATATGTTGGCATAAAACGTAAAGTTGTCGAGAACGACTTACCCTATTACCGTTTTCTAAAAGTATTATCTTCTACGAATCGAGATTTTTCCAAAGCTTTCTAATTTTCTGTCTTGTTCGACTTGACTATACACGGTCAACACACTGATACATCAATCTTTTTTTGTGAAAGCAATCAAAACTTTTTATATGACCAACTTTTCCCTTTCATTGCTTGGGTGGGTGGTTGTCGCTTGCTTGCTTTAACTCTCATGGGAATTTTGGGAATTGCAAGAAAACGCAATGTACACACTAAAAACCTGGTCTCATCATCTCTGATGAATGAACAACGTCTCCTGTCTTATGGGCTTGGTGCATTCGCGACATACCTTTTTATCATCCACTGTACTAGTAGTAGTATTTTTTAGCTAATTTGTAATCCGCTGCTAGTAGCCTTCACTGGAGAAGGAATCCATGCGACTATGAATGAACTCGAAAGAACAAGGATAACAACTTAGGCTACAACCTAGAGTATTCTCAGTGTGTTCTTTTCAGTCATTTTCTATTTATCTAATTTAGCTTCAAAAGAATAGAAAAACCGTCCGCGTGGAATTGATGACACTTTTTCAAGTATGTTAATTTAACAACTACTATACACGAGCTTCACAGGCACAGGCAACTAATCACTTGGGATCTACTAAGGAATACTTTCTTTCGATCTTTTCTCGTGAAACCTTCCACGTATGTACATGTCCAACTTTCTAAATGTTTCCGCAGAAAAAAAAGGATAGTCCGCTCTCAAGTTTTTATTTCATCAGCAGTCTTGATCTTAACTGCATCGGCTTTCTCTAGAGAGAGAGAAAGAAAAACTGTGGATACTCATGATGATGACATGCCTCCCCCAGACAAAGTCTCCTTCTTCAACGCTCACAAAGTCAACATGGAAAAGCACTACTCTCATCCGTACGTAATGCTAATAGCATATATATATGTACATAGATAAATACAGAAACCAGGCGATAAAAGGATTTGGGCAAGTCAATTCTGCGTTTCCACATGTACTTAATTAAAAGGATCAATGAGAAAATTCACACAGCAAAAGATTTTCATTCAACAAGGGAACGATCATAAACCACGTCACGTTAATAAATTGTGGATATGTCAGTTGTAGCAGTAAAAGCATTTCACAAACAGGGTTCCTCCTATAAACCACGACTACAAAGAGATTGAATTTTTTAGAGTTCCTGCGTTTGGAATGTAGCACACATTCTTTGGCTCCTCAAAAGTATCACTTTAATTTTATCAGAATCAAATGAGCAACATTTCTCGATAGTTTGAGGTGAAATGGATATTGGAAAATAGTGTATGTACATATTATTTCTCTAATAACACATGACGCAATTAAATTCCGGGGTCGTAAATGCTGACTGTGTGTATCGTATGATGGTGGTCATACAGAAGACCTCACAAATGGAAAGGAGCAGATGCCAGTGCTCTGTTATTATTACAGTTACTCAAACTGCAGTCAAGTCGATCTCTTTTTCGCTGTTTACTCTCTGCTGTGTATACTTATAGCTTATGAATCACAAAGTCGCTTTTATCACTTCCTTTGATTTCTCTTGCAATATTATGGAGCATGTACCGTTTATTTTGTGCCATCAATCGTGCCGACTTTTTTATGTAGAGAAAATAAATACAGCGCAACTTACAAGAGTAGTATAGAGAATGGAAAAAGTTGGATATAAAATTGCGACCACGTTTCTGACACTGACTGAAACGCACAGTTTCTCTATTTCCCCACTCTACAGATTTGTTATTGGTACTGCTCTAGTACGACAGGGCGATATTAAGAAAGCCGCACCGAGTTTTACTTCCAGATACTTTACTCAAGAGCAGATACTCTTCTTCTGGTAGAAAATTTCGCTTCTGCTTCCGTTTTTATCATTTCATTCAACAGCATTGACTAGTGAGAATAGCATGCATGCATATATGCAGAGACTCGAAAAAAATAAGCGTGGTTCTTTGTACTGTAATGTTGCATCGTAAGTGCCTACGTCTCCTTTTCGACAGAAGATATTCCATTCAACTGTTTTTCTGCAATATATATGTTTACTTAAGAAAGATGTAAAATGGATTCGAGAGTTTGTGCTTTCTCGGCTCTCTGTATTGTTGCATGTAGAATCTGTATTATTTTTTCTTCCTAGAAGCTTTCCTACTTGAAAGTACGTGCTGTACAGAGTTTCTCGTTTCTCTTTTAAAAACGCAAAGATCGTCCGTTTGCTTCTTCCTTTTCAGATTTGATATTATAAATATTGAAGGGGTACTGCATCGCACTTCTTATATAAAGTGTGTATACATTTTTTTTGCAAGTTTTTGGACTCTTGGAGTAGGCTCAATGTATAAAACGTTTATTAAATGGTTTGTATATTGCATAATGTATCTATATGGCATAACATCATATTACATTCATATGAAGAAACTTTTCCCCTCATAGATCGAGAGAGTCAACCGTTTTTGCCAGATGGAACAAAATTTCCGCTTTATACTATACACTGTCAAGCTCGTTGAGTACTATATATACTGTATGAATACTGCGAAAGTTTGCCGCGATGCACCCACACTCTGACTTCTAACGTCTTGTATCGATTCCAAGAATCTGGGAAGAGAGCGTGCGAAACTTTAGTCTTTTGTCTCAAATCAAGGGGGACAACGAGCCCCAAAAAAAAGAATACAAGAGAAAATTTATACTTATGGAGTACCAAAAGAGCACATGCTTCTGTTTTTCTTATACTGCTTTTCTTTCCCTGTTTACGTGTGCTAATAACACCTTTCAAAGACGTAAAATGCTGGAAAAGCAGTACTTGAGTAAAATTTTGATGGCTCGATGGAACGAAAAGGCTACGTACATTTAATAGGGTTTTTAAAAGGCAGGCGTGCATGATGTTTTAACTATCCACCCACATCCCCCAAAAAATGCCTGGCGGAAATATGTTGACGCTGTAAGTTGTAACGTAAAATTCTAATTTATCGGAGAAAGTTCGCTATCTTCTTTCTTCCATCTTAAATTCATGGGTGTACCTATATGTACAATGAGTGAGTCATCTCGATTCTCATTGCATACACTCACTGAATAGCATTCATTGCTTTTAATTTTGAGTTACTATACAGCCTATATAATACTGGCTAATTGTTTCTATTCACTGTTTCAACATATCATGCATTTTCTAGTGACCTTTCAAAAAGCTGTAATATTCGTGTATGCGATGGGAAATATGCAGTATAGCAATATCATACAAACAAGAAGGCCATACAGTTGCGGTTTTACAATAATTATACATTATTCTCATGGTTTGTCAGCATATCTGAGCAAGGGACCCCTGAGGCATAAAACTCCTCCTCAGACTGGCGTGAAACCATGATAAACTGAGACTTTGTCTGAGGTTGCAAGTTGGAGTACATAGGCGTATTCACAACAGCTCTTATATTGTGCAGCGCTCATTTCTCGTTCCTGGACTATTCACAGCCTATCTCTCCCCATTAAAAGAAGGTTTAATTACAATGGTGTAAGTACTAAAGACTAATTGCTAGCATAAAATATTAACTAGCACTTTTGTACGCTCCTTCCGCTGAAGAATAATGACGCGCTTCCTGCATGGTGTACTTTGTCCCGAAAAAGCTGCAAAATCTCATATGAATAAAAACCAGCGGCTAATTGCTAAAAGTTAGTTATGTCTTGCGGAAGGTAATGTATGGTGAATTTTGCTCTGTAGTTTGAGAAAGAGATGGGGAGAGCAAGCAATGCAATACTCATTCTTGGAATAATGAGGTGGAACCATAAGTAAAGTACATCATATTTGCACTAATTTCTAGTTTCCAATGTCGTTCAGTATGCCTCAACAACAACATGCAGAATGTTTGCTGATTTTCCTCATATAAGGATGAAAAGGAGGAAAATGGACAAGTTCGGGGCATTCAAAGACATTGTGTAGCAGACTCATTTGCTCTCCTGTGAAGTGAAAGCTACATACTTTCAAGCGAATCTGGTTATGTACTACAGGAAAGAAAGTCTGCTAAGGACATTGAATAAAATATTGCAATATTTTTTTGCATGCTCTATTCTATGTGTATTCATTTTAGCGAATTTTCTTTTTTCGAGATATCCATAATATCTAAATACCTAATGAATGAATGATGACATCTGCATAACTGCAAACTGCAATTTAATTGTATAAATTGGAATTGAACCAGTAAAGCTTCTTTTTTGATGACTCAATGATTGTAGTGAGAAACAAGCAGAATGAGTAAGCAAAATGGCAAGTATAAGTAAACAGTAAAACCCAAAGACTACAAACTACAAAGGGCTTTGTTTGAGGTTACATTAATTTATAGACTGCAAGGAAATCTGATTCTATACATCTGGGTTACATATATACCAAAACAAACATTGGTAATAATATGTACCTAAATACTGGTTTTGTGGTTATCCTGGTTAGCATTACTACCATCGATTGTGAACATCCATAAATAGAAACGATGTACGAAATTCTACTGGAAACTAATTAAACAGACAGGATGAAGTAAATCGTGAGTCAAGTGATGCAACACACCCGCACCCAAAAGAAAACTGAAATGACGCAAATAGGTGGGCTATAGACATGTAAGTGATTCTTTACATGCTGGCGGATATTATATGAAGTTTCAAATAAACAGTTGGTCATATTACACTGGAAAATCTAATTTAGTAGATCAAGTTATCTATGTATGATGTGTTACTTGAGCTGAGTAAATCCAAAATTTGAAAAAGCCTGAATCAGTTTTTTGGAGTAGCGTATAAATGAATGTACTGCTCAAAAGGAAATGGAAATGAATATTACTTTACGGATCCTGTTTATCGCATACATTATTCACCAATGTCATACGCACGCATCTCCTCAGAAGAACTCAAGTACATGTACATCCATGCCAGGAGGAAATCAGGATTCGTAAGCAGACATATACAAGACACCCTTTATATAATCCATTTTCATAAACTTGATATTAAATTGCCAACGTATTTAATTAACCATTCATAGGGTAAATAAGTTGTGTAAAGGCATATGCATATGCCTATAAGCATATACATATACCTTTATTTATGTACTCTTACTCCATGAGGAGTAAGA
>JAQIXX010001093.1:0-39380 GCA_034700605.1 Willowsia nigromaculata
CAAAACAATTTTTTTTGGAACAAAACAAAAGAACTGCTTCAACAATATTGTCCCAGAACAATACATGCAACACTGGTGTTTTCACCAGAAAACGTTGTTAAAGAGAGAAGAAGAGAATAAAAATATGTCTTTGTCCTGTTGACTGATGTAGCAGAGCGTGGAGAAATAAATTACGAGGCTGTTTTATTTATTTTAAAAGAGTACACGACACTAACCAGAGTATCAGTACAACTGCAGGTTGTCTCTTAGGTACACAAATAATAATGGGATTTTTGTACAATTTTCTTTGTCTCCTGTCTCTCTGTTTTTAAAGACAGCTACTTTCCGAGTTTCCATAACAGAGAAGGTCTTATGCAATAAATTTGTGTTTTTAGTGCCAGCGGATTTACATCTTACCTTTTATCTTGAAAGATAAAAGACAACACAACATACCATGACCATGCACACGTAAATCATGGTAAAATCCAAAAAACTAACGAACCATATCAGAGAAAAAAAAGTTTTAGACTTTATCCGATTTTCTTGTTGGTTAACTTTTTAACGGGAAAACAATTGGTTTTTGCGGTGTGATATGATGTGCAAACAAGGTAAAAATAATAGGAGCGGTAACAAAACAAAAAGTTTGCAATTTTTCACATTCTTCATAGCTAGAAAGAATGAAAGAGAAGAAAAATGTGAAAGTTTTTTCTCTCTCAAAGACGTAGAAAGATGAACGATGATGATGAAGGCGATGAAACCTGTGCACTGTGTTTTCTTTTCTTAATGACTAAGAGACCGATGATGATGGCAATGAAAATAATAATGTTTTTTCGCTGCACTGGCTTGGTCCATTACCATTAACCTTTTTAGATACCAATCCACTGATACAGTGGAGGTGGCAGAGCATTTTGCTCGCTTGGCCTGTTGGCATCATCAGTTTAAATGGCTGGTGGAAAACGAGACAAGACCGGAGCGAGCAACAAGAAAGAAAGCTAGAAAATAGTTGGAGAAACAGTCAGGTTGTTAGAAATCGATTACCTTTTACAACTACCATACTGCACACACGGCGCTCACTCTTTCAGAGAAATAAAGCGGAAAAGGCAAGAAGGAGAAGAAAAATCTTGTACTTTTATCAGAAAGTGCATTCCAAACAGCCTATACAAGAGAACTAATCGAAATGGCTGTGTTTTAGGTAGGAACAATTTAAAGCTGGTCGTCAGTTTCATTATTAGCAGGATATCCTACTGACCAAAAGAGTTAAAGCTGACTTTTCCAGTTTTCCACCCGTATTTACTACTAGACTTTGATGAAACCTAAGTGAAAGGCAAGCTGGAACAAAACTTGTCAAATGAATTTTGGCTTTAGCTTTCTCTTTGGGAAAAATAATATGTAATATGAGCACAGCTAGAAGTTTGGGCTGGTAATGGTTCAGGCCACTTTTTTTCCTGAGCACAAAATTTAACGAACGTGTCATGATGATGAGAAAAGAGGAAGAAGGAGGACGAGTCCGTAATAAGAGCAGGGTTTATGAGTGGGAGCGACGACATGTATGATGGTATATTGGTCTATATAGTCGTGGTGGAGGTGGTGGTAGTTGCAACATGTTTCCGGATATTAGCAACGAGTGTGTGACGTGACAAGAGGGAGAGGAAATTACAGGTTACTTTACTTTCATTCTGTTACAAATTTAGCAATCAGAATGAGAAAGAAAGAAAGAAAAAATATACAGGCTTGTTGTGAAAAGAAAGTCTACTATTGGGAACAAGTGTTACCATCGTCATCAAGAAGGAACCACCTCTAAACAAAAAAAGGTGGACAGTATAGTGAGCAGAGAAAAATAAACAAGAAATATATTGCCCGGGTTTTAATGAGAAAGTGCTCACGATGGGCTAGGAGGAGGTATTGAATGACCAACTAGAAAACTACACTTTTGGGAATTGCCTTATTAGCATTTCTATTTTCGCCAATAAATTTCGCTTGTGAAAATGACACAAACACAGGGAACGTAACAGAAAAATTACTTTCTATCATTGTATGAGTGTAATATGTTCACAGAGGGATTTTCTCATGCTTTTCTCCCACAAGTGTCAAGTTTAATGGTTTTTAGTCTGTCAACGTTTATGACTTTCACGAAATCCAAAGTGGAATGGAAAGCAAATTTGTTAAGTGAAATGCGTGAGAGAATACCTAAGGTGTCATATATTTACTTGTTATATATCCTGGATTTGAGCTTTCTTCAAAGGAAAAATTATGGGCATGTACATAGCATGGGTGGTCCACTTACCTAGTTCACATGATATGATATGGTGGATTACTTACGTAAATTACACAATTGTGACATGAATGGTGTGTTTGCTTTTTGTTTTCTAGAAAATGCTAAAAAATATACAAGGCTAAAAGACGACAAAAATAGGTTATCAAAAAACTTCATCTTGTAAACCACACAGAAAATGAAAATTTACTCAAGCTCGTAACGTCTTATGGTTTAAAAATAAACTTGACAACTACACAGGTTATTTTGATAACTTTCACTAGAGCGAAATAATATGTATACACATAATGTGAGGGCGGATTAATTGGAGCACACTGTATATAAAAAATACAATGACTATGCAATACAGATAATTAGCGAGTCAGAAGAAGAAAACTCAAAACAACACTGAATGAGCTCTTTTTTTTCTTCTTTTTATGAAACTGATTTATTTTTAAAGTCAAGTGATCCGGATAATAGAGGAAATGAAACAGATCATCATCATCTGCCAGATTTTCTCTTGCATCATCGATCTCACTGTCGACTAACCAAATTTTCCAAGCTGCCAACCAGAAACAAAGCGAAGCCTTTTCTTTTTTCATCATTTCTTTACTTCCATTGTACTACGTTTTTACTATGATAGTTCACTTTTGTTCCCTCTCTCAAATATATTTAACTTCTTTTTAAAGCAGTGGCCGTCTCTAGCACAAAGAAGATTCTCATGAAGTTGGGTAAAAAATCAAACTTTTTTTGTCTCTCCTTCGAATAAGTTGAACAGACATAAACTCTTTTAAAAGGAGAGAGTGAGGAAAGTATTGAGAATACAATTGTCTATTCAATAAATTCTTCAGTTTTATTATTTATTTTGAGTTGGGCTTCTGCATCGTTGGAGAAGGGCTACAATATTATGTAGCATTTACCGTCGGCTTGACTCAAGTGACCGAAAAGCTGTGTCCTTTCTGCTTCCTTTAGCTTTCCATTACAAACATATATTTTCTACGGTGAAAAATCGATTGGGAACATCGCAAAATGGAAGTGAGTATCTCAGGTCAGTTTGCGACTCTCTTTTTGCAGAAAAAAAAGTGCTCGAGATATTGCATTGCGAAGGAGCAGAACTTTATGGAATTTGACTGGGCCGCAGAGAGTGCAGAAAAACAGACAGAGGAGATGATCATGCAATCGACACTTTTTTTCGGGAAGCGCAAAGTGTAATAAAGAATAAAAAAGTATTTTACAGCTGCACTCTGGCTTTCAAGAAAAGAGATTGTTATGGAGAGAATCTCAGGGAGAAAATTTATTTCCTTTTTTTTCTCCACTTTCATGTAAACTACTGCTGATGTCAGCCAAACTCTGACTTTCATGCTCAGTTTGTGTGTTGGACTGTTGGACACAAGAGGAGTTGGTCATGTGCCTAAAGACAGCTATTGTTCGAAAACTAATAATGCTTGATCAAGAATCATGTTGTAATTCTTGCAATTTTTTTATTATTTATTAAGGTAGTACATACATTTTTGTTCTTAAACATTAAAAGTTTATGAGTATGATATTTTCAGGCTTCCTTGTGATAATTATGACAAAAGCAACACTACGTTCATTGTACGTTCAAACACCGAGCTGATAAACTCCGTCTTAGCGTCAAGATCAACCTTCCTAAATGAACCGAAAAGAAAGTAAACTGGTTTCAAAGCTTTAAGCTCCCTTTTCAGAATTCTCATCTGCAAGGGATGACTCTGAGATATTTCCCATTTCCATTTTCTGAGCAAAGTTTCAGTGCATTGGTAACATTTTGTGGCGGTTGGATATACTGATGCAAACACAGTTAATACAACTAAAGTTTGTAAAGGTGCAATCCAGTATACTTCAAGTGGCATCCACTTTGTTCCCATGATAGTTGCAGAAGCTGAAATGAGCAAAGTGCCATAACCCAGAGAATGCAAACAGACTGAGATCAACGTGATTGTTGATATTCCAAAAGTATGAGCGATATAAAAAGCTTTGTATTCTGTGATTCCTTTCAAAATGCTACCGTTTGAACGTTTTTCAATACATGCTATAATATTTTCCATGCACTTCAAAAAAACAAGCGTTATTCCTAAATCAAGACAAAATTTCCGTGAGACATCTAAGACGAATGCAAAAAACAGTAGAAACCTTAGTATGGAAAAACGCATAGTGGAATAATGGTTTGTGCCAAAAATGTATACAAAAAATAAATGCAACGGTTCTATGTCAATCTCAGCAAACGTTGACATGATAACACCAGAAGCTATCATAAACACTGGGATTATATGGTATTGCATCGAAAGCATAAAAAATACGAGTCCCACTTTATCCACAGACGAAGGTTTGACAAACAAATTTTGAAATTCTGCAATTTTAAAAAGATAAAATATTAAAAAAGTGAATTTCACCATATTACATGATTGTTTAATTTCAAGATGGAGTCATTTACCATCAAAAGCCAGCTTTACAACGCTTTCTTTCCTTGATAAAGTTAGTTTATGTTGACTTGAACCGGGAAACTTTTCGTCATAATGCATTATGAGATTAAAGAATGAGTACACTTCATTCCTGTTTATATAGCAGTATACATTTGTCACGAGAGGATATATTCCTACTAAGAATAATATTGACGTGACCATCCAGTTTAAGCCGTGATTTATTAAAGGATCATGGAGACCAAACAGAAGTAGTATTGTACAAATCACAAAGGAAAACGTTTGAACAGCAACAGATAATCCAATCCACGGAACCACCTTGATATTTCTGGTTTCTATGACAAATTTTTGACCCGTTGTGTGCCAATTTGCAACAGACCTGAAATAAGGGCCATACTCATTGAAGGCTTGATTCATAGCAAATACTTTGCAGACCAGAGGACTAAGCATTTCAGTAGTTATAGAAATACGTATTAAAACGCTGGTTTAAGTCAAGGTAGCAATTCAAGCTCCAAAATTTGACTGTTCAAGTTTAAGACGGCGAAAATGTAAAGACATCGTATACCTACCATGTATATCTTGGTTTTATTTTGAAGTAAATTTATTCATTTATTTATTCATAAGTTAGAAGTATTTCTTCACGGCAGTTACGCTAATAGAAACGAAGTAATCAGATATTCTGTGAATTAATAGCTTAGTTAGTTGTAGATGGTAATATTTGTCTTTATATTTGTCATAATTTTGATGTATTTGGTCAGGCTAACATTTAAATTTTTATTTTTATATTCCTAAAGATAGTGCATATATTACTGGTACAATCAGAAATCAGTATAAATTGGATTTTAAAAGTCAAAATATTACGTGTACATGGACGAAAATTAAGTTGGGTAACCTTACCCAACTTAATTTTCGTCCATGTTACGTGTGAAGGATGTTAAATGTCAATGTTGGTCTTAATGTCAGCAGTCAGCGCACAATTAGCATTTCATAACAACAATAATTATGAGAAGAATATTACAAATAGTTCCCTTGTTAAAAAGCAATTATGCTATCTAAATTAAAATTGTGATCTTAATTGTTTTACAATATTACTACCATGCTATATTATATTAAGTGAGTTATTTCCGATTAAGACAGACTTATCAAAGTACTGGATTGATAATTTTGAGTTAAACGGAGATTATCTATTATGATAAATTTCCTGCTATATTGTACTCCAGCTTACACAACGTATGAAATAGCAGTTTCCTGTAATACAGGTTGTATATACACTGTACACCATAATATTATGATTCAAGAAGATCCACTCAAAGACTATAAGTACCAGTCCATTAGTTTTGCATAATAATGTAAAGTACCCTATGATTACGATTAAAAGAAGTCAAATGACATGTTTCTTTGGATTGCCAGCGGCGACAGACAAATTTCATTTAGTTTTTTATGCACGACAACATTTATTTGACTGTTTGATATCAATGACTTTCCTATGACACCAATCAATGGACTGCTTACGATCAAATTATACGCTTGCAAATTTTTCGAATGATTTTTGAGAATACAAAATGTGTTGTTATCTATTACCCTGCACGGTGACGGTTACGCCACAATTAGTGATGCCTCAAGAGTCTGTGAGTGTCCTGTAACTGTTAACCCATTGTATTTGCATAAAAACGGTAGACACCCTTCCTAATCAACAAGACCAGAGATCCATCTCAACTCAAGTGCAACGCCAGTCGTCCAGGTAGATATAACCACACACGTCATTTTCCAAAAAGGATCCAATTAATCATTCTAATGACCACTATAATAACTAGCCGCAGAAACCACAAAGTTTACTCCATACACAAGTCATTCACCACAAAGCAACCATTTTCTGAGCGGAATCATAGCAACCACTCAAATCTCGATTCACTAAAGGTGTGCACAGTTTATGAACAACCCCGAAATTATTTGCTCATATTAAACCTGCTGCAGCCTATGCCGCCGCCGGTGGTGATGCCCAAAAGGAAGGCTAAGGTCAACCAATTTTATCAAATCATACATATCATATTGCAAAAATCAGCAATGCTCACATTATACATATTATATTTTCCACCAAGAGAAATATTTTTACAATAGTCGTTCCTTGCAATGAATTGTGCAGCAGCCAGTGAATGAACCGGTTTACCACCAGCATTCATTGTCTATATCTTTGATTTTTTTTCTTTCACAAAACTGATCATTATTGTGTGTGCTCGCAAACAATTCCCATTAGAATTGGCATACCTATTGGCAATCTTGCTGAAGACGACGTAGAAATATTAGAACCATCTATTTGCTCACAAGCAGTAACCACTAACCATTTTCTACCTTCTCCCCATCAACATCCAAGTAATTCAAGTCACTCATTCCTATAGCTTATCTTGCACCACTTCTTGCCATATTGGATTAAGATGTTTCAAGCCATTAATCAATTTCAACTTTGTGTCATGTCATGTCATATAAAAAATTACAGCTGCAGCAGTCAGAAGGAGCACATATCATATGCCATCAGTCAACATCACGACCAGATATATACCATGTACCAAAATATTAACTCGTGATTCAACCATGTAAAAAAACGTGTTGTCCCACCAAAAGATTCTTTTTTCCATCGATAAGTCAAAAAGTCCATTGCAACCAATGTACCTATCATCAATACCCCAGTATTTGATACCACAACTAACGCAATGGCAAAGAAAGTGTCAAAAATTCCATTGTCACGTCACGACTCAAATTGTCGAATCATCCCACAACAAACAATAAAAATAATTGATTGGAATAGAACGACTGAAACTCAAAACTCGAGACTGGAATTTTAAACAAATAAATTGTACTTGAAATTAGTAAGAAACAATAAGACTCCTAATAATTTTTGCATTATTGCCTGGTTTTGTGTCATCATCATAAAAACAATGTGTGTGTATGCAGAGGGATAACATTATGTACAACGATGAGATATTGGCTTTGCATAGCTTAAGGAGCATCATCCTCGTAAATATCATCTTCATTTTTTTCTTCTCTGAGAAGAAGTAAGCAACAGTAGTAAACAGACGGTTGAATAATGCATGTGTATGCACAAAAGTGACGTGCTCTGCGTTTTTATGGGCTCCATTATTATTGTTGCCCCATACCACTTTCTTTCACGCAGCCTGGCAGCAGACACTCTCCCAAGAGAGTTTTAAGACTTGCAAAGCTCAACCCTAAACTCATCTCTTTAAAATGTCGTAAAGTATATAGCTTTTATAATCATGAAGCTTAAAAGTTTACGATGATGATATGGGATGGCAGGGCTTTAATATTGAAAAGATGGGCTGCTGATAGAATTTGGAAATTTATTGGACAATCAAGTCAATCGGTATATAGAATGGTGGTTTAAGGGTGCATTCGTAAATGACGTCACGTAAACAAATAGTGGTGACCTCGATTGAGTAAAAACCGTCAAATGAATTGCAATAATATTAGGTACATAAATGTGCCGCATGCTTGAGTATTTTGATAGCCTTGCTTGCAGAGTCATATCATCATCGAGTTGAGTGAGATGAGACGACAAACGGTAAAAAAGGAAGGACAAGACATCCAATTAAAATGAAATAAATGTGTGACAGACAAGATGCAAAAGCTAACAAGTCATATGGGGATAAAATGGTGACAAATATTATGGCTATCTTATAAACTGGCAATTACTTTGTCTCCTATTGTAATAGCCAGAGTCAATCTACAGAAGAATGACAGCGACAACAACAATTACATTTTTGGTGTGGGATTTGGATTAGATTGGAATTGGTTTTTTTTCTGGGATGGCAGTAGTGGTAATATAGCCTTGCATTTTTCCTATTGTCGTTCTTTGGGGCTCGTGTCCTGTTCGTGTATGTTTTTTTCCTTACTAAAATGGTGTGATAAATAGTTATATTGTTGAGATAGCATCTTCGTCTGTCACTCATTTTTGAGTAAGCAATGTGCGAGGTGACTTGGATTGACCCAGGCTGATACTAAAGGATAAATATTGTGCGATATGCGAAAAAAGAGAGGACGAAAAAGAAATAATCGAGATAAAGTTGAGTTTGGTCAAGAGAGAGGAACGGAATTGAATGGAGCTCAAAAATGGCCGGCTTAACTTTTAGGATTGCTCAAGTCCTTTTATGACGATGCGACTACTCTAGGATTGCATTTTTCTTTTTCACTATTTCGCCCAGTATGGAGGGATATTGTCATGGGGATTTTTTGGATTGGATTATTATGAGTAGCGAGTCTATTTACTTGATGGTGTGAATCATCTCATGCGTCTAATGGCAATGACCGGTACACACTCAAATACTTTCGTTGCTTCGCCACTTTTGTAGATTGGACTGTCCAGTTTTTATCGTGCTATTACCATCAATGCAATTGCCGCTCCATATAGTGCATTCATATACACCATCTAAATGGCTCAAGCTTTTTCCCCAGATTTTTTTGATGCGTTAGTCCAATCGAGCTGGTCTAAACCTCCTAAATATTTAGAAAGGCATATACATAAAATGCAATTGGCCTCGTTTCTTGCAACAGACAAAGGAAAAATGTCTGTTCCACTATCGCAACAATGACTTTCTTACACATTAACAATTATTTTCATAGCTGATGATAGTCATAAGTTATAAGAATGGTACAGTAAAAAGTTGCATACGCATCGAATCACCAAAGAAATGGGAAAGAAGAGAAAACAGAGAAATTTGTCAACAAGCAACTATGGCTGCCAGAAGAGAAATGAATGAGGATTAGCTCCATCTAATGCTCATAAAGAATTGAGTCCAGTCTATAGCCAGCATGCACATATTTGTGCAATCGAATTATAACGGGTATTATTGTCATAGAAAAGCATACTTCTACATACTTCTTTTATTTTTCTGGGCTTGTCCTCGCAAATATATTATTAGTTTTTTTTGTTTGATTCAGAGAAGATGACTCTAGAGATCTCAATAAATTTCCCAAACTGGTAGCAGGGTACATGTTCATTAATTCAATGAAATTCTAAGAGAATAAGAAAATAAGGAGAAGAAAAAAACAAGAGATCACTTCATATTTTCCTCAGAGTAAGTAGCCGCAGTAGTGTGTAGCAGACCCACAACATGATAGTATGATTATCATGCATCCGCCGGATTTCGGTTTTTATAAGCAACTCTATTAATTTAGCAGTGGGTTGGCCAGCAAAAATAGTCATCATCATGAGTCACGAGTCAAGTGTAATAATATATTGGACGGCTGCGCGCCCCCATGGGATACTCTGTCTGGACAAGTAAGAGTCGACAAGAGAGAGAAAGCAGCAACAATTTCGCTATATGCAAGACAGCAAGTTAGACATTGTTTTGTATGGAAAGCATGACCAAAGACTGGGACTTGCTAAATTTCCACCAGAAATTTATTCTTCTGGTGCGCCCACAAGAATCACTTCTGTCCACCCAGCCATGCATGGATTAAAAACAACATTTGCGCAGATATGTACAGAGAGGACATTGATCGTAAATAAACAAAAAAAGTTTTTTTCTTTCGAAATCCAACTTCTTAGAGATTCGCAGAACAGATTCAGCCAAAAGCTAACTACTTTGCTTTGTATAGTTTTAAAACAAACCCATGAGACCAAAAACGAAAAGTTTTAAATAATCTTTAAAATCCTTTTTACTCACGAGAAATACATGGAGGACAAATCTGGTTTTAATGTCTTTCCATTATTCCTACATTCTTCTTCACAGTCCAACAAAGTGATTTACATATTTCTACTTTGAATGCGGAGAAATAGACGAAGGAACTAAAGTTTGCATTTGTGCATGGTTACGCACGGTTGGCTACTTCCTCTTGATTCCTCTCAAATTCCCCAGCAACATAAGCTGCAAATGCAAACTGATAGAAAACCCGACTGCTTTCTACTATTATTAAGTCTAGCCATTCATTACTAAACTAACTTTTGTCGAAAATAATGGGATTGGACTTGTAAGTAGTAATTAATCCAACGGATTGTGCAAATGTCCGACTCCCTTTCCGGCTTCCAGTTATTATATCCATGTCCTTCTCAATCTGTTTAGCATTTGGGTTTTATCGCTGGGACTCTGCTGGAGCCGCTGCTTTTTAGGCTTGTATTGATTTCCTATGCAAAGTTACGCTAACTTATTTATTAGGTGGGGTAGGTGAGGGTCTCTACAGCTCATTTTCTTAAAAAGTAGGATGAAGGAAATAATCCGTGAGATTAAATGCTAGACGACTTGACCTAAACCAAGAATGGACATCAGTGACCTATTAATGTCCATTCGAAATGTAACTTTTTGAGTAATTACAAGTTTTTCACAATTTACTACATTGGAATGTGGGTGGGTGACGCACGCACCCAGTTGAAACTGCTACTATTATTGACTATATTTTTCTATTATGAATGCTACAAGCAATAAATGTTCTGATAATTAAGTAAAAAGTATTTTTTTCTTTCTGAAGCCAATACATTGGTAGCACACATGAATGAAAATCTGTGAAATGAATGAATAGCAGAGGTGTGCATGGGCCATTAAGCTTTCTCCATGAAAAGCTGAATAATGTACATGTGTGTAAAGAAAGTATGCATCTTATATGAAACCTTGCTTGCAGTCATGCATTAAACCAGCGAAATAAAATATAATCTGAGAGTTGGGTGGCAGTGGATACAAGCGAAAATAGCCATTTGGCAGCTTGAAGAGATTATGCTGGGATATTAACTGGAATTTAGTTGTCTCGCAAGCTCATTAATAATTGGGCCTATTGCAATGCAAGCGCCATATCAGCCATCCTAGAACACACGCGGCAGCTGTAGTCAAGTTTTTCGCAGTTAATGGAAAGCAGCAATAAAATGGCCTATATACACAGGAGAACACACACATAGACAGGGAGAAAGTAGAGGGGGACTAATAACCTGGCCTAGTCTCTTCCCCAACACGATTTAGATTGTGCTTTTCTGCCTCTCTTTCTCCCTGTCGTTGTCTTAATTCCCTTTTGGATGGTTATTACTACAACCACTACTATTACTCCAGCTCGTGCTAAATCTGTTCAGCAATTGAATTAGCGATGTAACTAAGCTTGTTTCGTTCTCTTTCATGTCGTTCCCCTCCGCAAGCCAAAAATCACTTAGCAGCTGAGAGCGAGGTAAAACGGCATATTCCATATTTTTCCGGTGTAAAAAGCTTTCACGCTTTTAAATAAGCAGGCACACAAAAAAAGGGGAAATACTGTTCAGCCTTTGATCCAGAATTTTTGTGTATGATCATGAATGAGTGAATAATGGGTTTGAAAAATGGAAAGGAAAGGGGAAAGTCTCAAAGAATGAAATAACTTTCACTTTCGATAGCTAAATTTCCTCCTTGTTCTAACGTCGGAGTGTCTATCGTAATCCGTATAATTTAGTCTGTCTTGAGAGTTTTTTCACGTTTCTGTGAATCAATAAAGCATTTTGTGCGGTTGGAACCGGTGGTTAACGGCATTATTTACAGAGTGCTTTTCAAATGACTCAAATGCTCGCAATTCCAACGCAGTTATTGGATAATTGCCTCATAACGTGCCACTTGTATGAAAATTGGATAATGCATATTGTGTAACTTTTGTTTACACACACCATCAGTTCCTCATGCGATACCATGCACACTTGCAAAAATAACGACTTTCACAACAGTCACACTCCGAATTTCCCTAAAACGTAATGACCATGACATGGCATGCACGACAAGACGGCATTCCCCAGACTCCCCAGTTATGAAAGCATACTAAATAGGCGAGAGCAGTTGTTTTCCCTTGCTTTTGATTATTTAGAGCAAACGCTGGTAGCGTTTACAATAATTTTCTCTCTTGCAGCATATAAATAGTGTACTGTGCTCCTGTTATCGCTTAAATTAATAGAGGCATCTACACTGGCGAGATAATACGTACCTATATAGGAATTTCTTCTTAGTGTCTTGTCCCTTAAAATTAGGAAATTGGGAAAGAGTATGGAAAACTCGAGTTAATGAGTTCGCTTGCCTTGGTTAATATACTGCAACACTCAAACCAAACTGTCATGAGCATTTACAAGTGAAACAGGACTAATAAATAAATATTAGGGTATGTTGCGAAAGAGGAATTTGCAAATGCCCCATTTCTGCCATCTTAAGTTTTTCATGGCTTTTCCCTGGCGATTAGTTGAGGACTAGCCGTCTTGCTAATTTTCATGCTTTTACCTCAAGCGTTGAGCTGAATCCCTTTTACATTAAAACTAAAGCGTAGATTTTCATGGTGGAATTTTGCAGCAGTATATAAGAAAACAAATTTTATTCAAAATTTTATCAAAACCTAAATCAATGTTTTTGTAGACCATCATGCAAAGTACACATTCAATCGAATATGAAAAGAAACATCAAATTGAAGGGTTATTCAAAGTACATGTGTATTCAGTCTAAATCAATTATTTGAGATTTCTAGGATAGGATAGGATAGGATAGGATAAAAGGCGAAGAGACCACTAGTAACTTGAACAACCAAAATATTATGTACATAACAACACTCAAGCAACAATGACAGCAAAGCAACATGTTTCCTTTGATTTTACTTCCACTTTTTTCCTCCCATAAGATCTTCATCTACATCCATCAATCATTGATCATTTCAACTTTTCTTATTCATCATCATAATAGCCCATATAAGGGCATGTCTCTTCTCCATCCTAATGCAATAATAATGATCTATTACGCAGTCCATGTACTTCCATCATCATCTTCCCACCGCCACCCCATCCCAAAAAAATGACGACCGCGTCCAGTCAGAAGAAACAGAAATTGCTTGTTTTTTTTCTCGCATTGTTTATTGTTGTTTCTTCCTCCTACGAGGAAAACACAGCAACTTGAACATCATCCTCATCTCTATCAAACATGAAAATTATATTGCTGAGTAGCAATTTAAGAGAGAAAAATATGCCTACACTCTCTACACACACCATTCAAAACCAAAAATCGCTATGTTCTCGGAAGACGGCAAAAGGAAACAAATCTATCATCATCATCATCGTCATGAAAGCAAATTACATTTCTTTTATTGCTTTGCTGCTCAAAACCGTGTACGTAATGCAATCCATAAAAAATATACTGCTGTTTTTTCTTGGTTGCGTCTCAATCCAAAATCTCTGTACAAATGTACACATACAGTAGCCTCATCATCATCGTTATTACATGGTCAGTAGATCAAGTCATGTTATTGGCTACTACATACAACTCAATAAATAATTCAATGATTTGCGTTGACCACTGAGCTGTTGCACTTTTACATATTTTATTTCCTTTTTGACCGGATCAGAGTCATAAGTCAGGTCAGATGATGGAGTTTGATGAAAGAATTTTGCTTCTCGATGAATAATGCGAATATATACTGCTTTCAAGGCTTTCTTTACGCATTTAACGCTATTATTATTTGCTGATGGGGTGGCACAATACGCATAGATAAATGGTATGAGAAATTATCTACAAATTTTTTCGAGGTTACACGTGTGGCGGCAGGATGATTGTTTTGTGGTTGTACCGTCAAATCATCATAATAGTCATCATTTTTATTGTGGACTAATCAGTACAATAGCATATGTTTTTTTTCACGAGATTCAATTCATGTTTCATGGCAATATTTTTTACGAAATCGAAAAACAAGTATCAATAAAACAATTAAGTTTGAATTTTCCTGCAAATCTTGTTTTTTGGAGGAGTCGATTCTTTAGGAAATGGTAGGAATATGCATGAATGCTGTGAAGAATTTCGAGGAAATGTAAATAGTAAAAAGCAGAGTGTGTGTTTCTTCATTAGGATGACAGTGATGGAAAACGTAAAAGCTAAGTTTAGAAAAGAGAAAAGTGAAACTTACAATTTTGCATGGTAATACTATATAGACTGCTGCGGGTCTTCCGGGACTTCTTATTTTATCAGACAAGAAGACAAGTGGTAAGATTGCGTCATGTTAGTAGTAGCGGCTGGTATACATATGAATTGGGAATATGGAAACAGTGTAAAACCATGTTCTACTCCACAATTCTTCCGGCTTATTTATTTTCCAATGAATATTCAAATGGGTGTATATAGCTTTCCAAGTTTTTTTTTAGCAAGTGTGACTATTTTAAATAGGGTTTAAGTACGTTTCACGTATTATATAATTTGCTGGAATAATAGACACGTTACGAGCTTAATGGGAAAATAGTGTGGCATGTAATTGATTTTGCTTTAGATTTGATCAGATTTTGCAATCAAACATTCTTTAGCACTTGACAACGTTAACACAGTCACTAGTGTGAAATTGGGGCACTGTAATACATTCTAAATTCCCTTTATTCAGAGTTGACAGGTAAGCAGGAAACTTTGTTGCTCATATTATATTGGAGACACGTGTCTCAGCATTTCGTAACAGTTTAAAAGTTTTGAGTCTAACCAATAGTGTAGGTGTAAAGGTAAAGTTTTTAAAATGTATTCTCTATGACGACATGTCACATAAGAAACCATTTATACATATCAGCAAAACTTTTAGTCTGTTCCCCAATGTGACGGTCGTGTTGGAAAGGAGTCCGGAAATGTTCCATAATACGATTGGATTACTATCTACGCTTATTAACAGGTGAGGTGACACAGTGACACCTGACACCGGTTTCAGTTTACAGGAAAGTAGGCAAACAGTAGATAACGAAGGGAGTAGCGCACATGCCTCTTCCACGAAGTTATTTCCTTCGTGTTTTCTCTTCAATAAATGGGACGCCTATAAACACACACCGAATTATGAATTGACTCACAGATTTTATGGCTGTTTTGCATGCATAATTTTTTTGCATTCAAGTCCAAAGTGTCAGCATAGCACCAGAAACGGAAGGGACACTTTATCTTCAAACTTTATTGTCCAGCGAGATAGACAAGAGGAAAAAATAAAAAGCAGTGAAAATGTTTTATTATATCGTTTGAATTTGATCCAGCTAGTTCCACATCTATAATATATAATCCGACAAGAGACAACCAGACCAGATTAGCTGCTACTGATACTGTGTTGACGTTTTGTTGCTCATGGTGGAAAAGAGGAAGATGTCAAAAGTCAACTCAACAAAGTCAAGCTATATAGCCATGAGCCTATAACTAACTCTTGTACACTCCTACAACTGGAGGAACATGCTCCCATGCTGATGCAAAAAATGAACACTAAAACTCCAACTTTCCACCGTTGTCTATTGGCCTTCGTCGTGCCAAGAAAATAAAATAGAAACTCCAGAGCAGAAATTCCGGCCACCACACACTATTCCTCCAAAAAACTCTTCCAAAAATGTATTGTTTTTTATTCCTCCACACTTTGCAACCACCACATAAACTACGAGTAGAGAGTATAGCGGCGTGAGTGAGTGTGTGCCTGGCGTGGTGACTGGTAGCTGACTCGCTAGGAAATGATGTCGTACACATGGAGCCCGTCTACTTTTTCCTTTGACTTCAACTCAAACAAAACTATATATTCTCGCCTCAACGTAGTTTTCTTCATATTCCTGCTACTCCAACGAGCAATGCAAGAAACAAGACCAGTAGCAACTCTAGAAAAAGGAAGGCAAAAGAGAGTGGAGAAAAGATGAAAAAAGAGAATGAATGTTGACGCGTTTGTTTTTTAGTCGTCATACTCACTTCCCTACGGTTCTCCTCTTACAAACAGCAGCATTTTACTTGAGCTGGCTTGGTTGGGTATTAAAATACTATACTCCTCCAGCCAAAATAGTAAACTTGTGCATTAAACAATTTTTTTGTCAAGTACATTTTTCCACGTTTCCTCTTCCACTTTCGAATGGAATGTTAGAGATAGTGGAAGAGAACACGCGATGAGTAAAAAATAAATAAATGTGTATGCAAGAGCAGCATTCTTACAGCATGTTCTGTTCCATCATCGTCAATTTTAGGGAGAAACAAGAGAAAAAATTATGGTTTTACTGTATAGTATTTTGGTTAATATGCGGTTATAATTTTTTACTTTTGAAAATGCAGTTTTGTTGCACTTTTTGGTGCTAAAAGGTTTAAAAGAGTACAATGGTTGAATAGAATGACGTTGCTACTATGCGGTCATTATTTATGTAAGCCATCAGGGCAGCCACGTGTGCATCAGTTTGAGAGTCGGTACTGCTTATTGTTAGTCATAAATATGAATATTATTCTTCTTAAAAATACATAATGATATCTTGTTATTATTTATGAGGCGAGAGAGAAGCTTTTAGAAGCTTCAATTCAGTGGATACAAGTGCAAAAAGTGATGCAGTTAAGATTGAAGATATATGTGTGCAATGAATACTGGTAAAGGTTTTAGGGGGAAAATCACGAGCTGCCTATTGAAATGTCAGCACCGTTCAATTAACCTCTCACGACTTCACTTCTCTCCACTATCATCAAAATAAAACGGCACTTATTTATTGTTCCACATGGTAGAATCCTCTCCTATTATTACGTAGTTGACCCTTGGCTACTTCAATAAAAAAAATTATAAAATAGTTAGGTAATGTACTTCATATTAACATTGCATGTGCAGAGGTTGCCCTCAGGGGAGAATTGAGACGTATTGGTTTTCCTTTCAAAATAATAAGGACAGATATGTACTGTTGCATGGATTATGAGATGACATCTTTGATTAAAAAGTCTGAACGGTATAGGCGGAAAGAAAATGTCTGCTAAAAATGGAGAAAGAAAATGAACCAAAGGGAAATCACATTAGATTTGGAATTGATGCAATATCATCAACTTCATCAGTCTGACAATTGAATGCGTCGAGACGCTTACTATTATCATAGCTTACAAGGGAATAGCTTCATATGCCCAACAATACATGTTTTTCTTTTCAAAACGAAAAAGTGAGAATTTGCTCAAGTTCTAGTGCTCATCGTTTAACTGGGCGTTCAAAGACTGAAAATTCCTCTAACAAATAGAGCAATTATTCATCATAATGTTTTAAACGTCAGATTTTTTGCTTCCAAGCTTTCCGACCATCTCTGTACATTCCCTTGTGAAAAGCAACAATAGCTCAACCCTTCTTTTTGAAAATAAAAATGTAATCAGCAATCAAGGCATGTACGTAAAGTCATAATCCATAACCATGATGGTAATAAGAATAATGGGAGCATGTGTACTCTGCGCATTATTCCTTCTGGTAAGAAAGAACCAGAAGCAGCAAAAAAATACAATTGTAGCAGCAATAACAATCGACATTCACATTCGTCGTATTAAAATAAATCCCTCCAACATTCACAAAAACTCATCTCCTTTCTGTCTCCCACCCAGTCAGTGTTGCTCATAACCTCATGTCACTTTTTCGTCTCCTCTTCAATATAGCCCCTTATACATTCAAACTTATATACATTCAGTCCATCTTTCACTTCATCTTCCCAATGTTTTTCTCCATTGTTCCTCCAAAACCCCAATAAAATTTAGAAGACGAAGAATAAGAAGATGCCCGAGCATTAAAAGAATCATTCCAGGAGGAGGAGGACTTTGCAGCGCACACCAAGACCAGTGAAATATTCATAGTTACATTTTTACATTGTATCAGTATGCAATATGCATGCAATGCATGACTTGCCATCATACTCATCATCATCAACAGCATCATCCTCAACCATCCCATTCCCATTTCACATTCTGCTCAATGAGCCAGTTCATCAACCTCTCGTTTTGCCGTTTCACTCTTCTTCTTCTTCTTCTCCTCCGTAGTTTCGTCGACGTCGTCGTCGGACTTTTAAAAAGACCAAAAAAACCAAACCAATCGGCCAGTGCACACACACACAGAGCACACACCAACGAGAGAGAAGTCACTGGTGAAGATGATGCTGCAATGATGACGACCGTCAGGATGTTCATTTCGCACCAGCCAACAAGTCTTTCATAATAATCATAATGTTGTTGAATATAGATTTTTTCTTCACGCATTCCACATCCAATATTATTATTACGACAAGTCTCTGCTGGGATCTATACATTTTCTGTTAACTTGAATCATGATCACCATGCATCATGTGTGCTCTCATCTTCAAAATAAATGAACAAGTGACTATAGTTTTGTGACCTGACCGAACCACCGAACTTGTTTCGTTTTTTACCAATAAATAAATAAATAGGCACTTTAAAGCATTCATAAACTTATAGTAGCACCCGAAACCAGATGCAAACATTTTGCGTGAAAAATGCTTATTTTAAAGAGAGAGAAAAACATGCAAAACATCAGAGATTATTATATTTTCAACAAGGAGGAAGGAAGAAAACATGAGCGCCTACACATTTTGGATGTGGTTGGATGGGAAATTGGAACTGCTTATTTTTATTTTTTCAAATAAAAATTGCAAAAATGTAGGCATAAGAACTGTCAAGTATGCAAAACTATGCGCAATGCAATGTGAGGATGACGTGATTTTTTTCAGAGTTTTCTGAGTCGAGTGAATGGAGTCATCATCGCATCAAATCCTATCACATGAAAATGGCATTCCGAGATCAGCAAAAATTACTCGTTGACTTGAAGACCATCTTTAGGTACATCTGGTCTTAGGTTATCTGAAAAAAGGTTAATCGAATTTTGAAACAAAGTTGATTTGATGATAATGATATTATTATTTATTGGGACGAAACGCGGGTAAAATCGTCATAAGTCAGAGAGCAATTGGAATTGGCACAATAAACAAAAACTTTATAGGTGTTCATCCGAGCTTTTTAACAAGTGGAGCAGGAGAGTCGTCCTCAGTTTGAATTTAATCGAGTGAAATGAGATGAAAAGTGATGATAAGAAAATTGAACAAAAATATAGTTTATAAGTTCATTTTTTAATTCTAAATATGAATGTACCATGTTCGGGTGACTGATTGTTTTATTTTTCACCACCGCATTTGGATATACGCCAATTAAAAGCGTTTCAGTTTCCGAGAAATGAACAAATGAGTGATGGGACAATATGAAATTATTCTGTTCATTTATCTGTCTGAATTTTAGTGAATCGCCAAACTAGTTTATTATCAATCAAAGTCAATCCCTACACCCATATATGCTGTAAATAACGGGCAAAATTTTAAAATGTCATTTTATATACATAACTGATAAAATGATTTGAGGGAAGACACCATTGCCAAAAATGAAATATATTCAGTTGTCATGCATATATTGGAAGAGATGAGCGAAATATTAACAAAAGTTAAATAGTAATTCGAGCAGGTGTTGTTTATGGTGTGAGTAATGGCAATAAGCGGTGTGTCGGTGTCGATGATGGTGTCATTCTAACTTTTGTCAATTATAAGTAGTGCATCTGCTCGAATACATTTCTGTGTAAAGTAGCAGATCAATTGACATCGACAAAGGAAATGGTATAGAGTGGTAGCAGTCGGCTATCTTATTAAGGATGTTATTTATCTGTCTCTTCCATCTTTGCATCTCATTAAAATGATTTTATGATTCCTAATACGATCAACGAACCAAAACCATCAAACTAGGTATATATTTTTTGTATATCTGCCTGTTTCTGCTTTGCTACTGTTTTTACTATTCCCACTTGCTCCTTAAATAAATAACATTTATTTTTGAGTACTTAAGTTTTTGACGTAGTGACAGGTGACGAAAATATACATTCATGCAACAACTTTTATAGCGAGATAGATAAAAAAGCAAAACTGAAATTGATCCGTTTAATTTAAAAACATAAAAATAAATGAAAAGCCGATAAATGCTAATGCATCCAATATATTTTTATCTGTATTTTATGGAGTGTGAAAATAAGCGTAAAAGCTTGTACCTTGGCTTGTTGTTTGCGAATGGACATGCTAACGACCTTATTAGGTTTCGAAAACTAGAATCTCATGGGTTTCTCTTCAATACACTAAAAATGCTAATTTCCCGCATGATTGACAAGAACCCATTTTGGTATTATTATGGTCACCTTAGTCAACATCAACATGTTACAGGCTTCATAAGAATACGTGCAATGTTCAGCTTATAGCACTCAAAAACTACTGACTAGTAGACCTTTTAGCAATTACTGTAAGTGTCAAACAAGTCAAAAAATATATTTTCTTACGAGCAAGAAATAATAAAAATAATAACAAATAACAATACTTATAAATGCTACCAATTATCGCAGACTTTTTGGATGATGTGACACACGAGTACTTGCTATATTGCTACTTGAATCGTGAAAATTAACTTAATTAAAACAAATGGCTTTGTTTACGAGATTTGAATGGGTCATTGACAATATGACGAACCGCTGCTATAGCAACTATCCATTTATCCATCCAGTTTAGCTGCTCCCTTGCAATTTTTCTCTTTCTAGTTGAGAGCTTCCTTTATCTCTTTGGGCGAACAATATTTGACCTGGCTCTGTGACAGACTGACTTGATGTGACAGATGCACCATTTATTTGTTTTTATTATTTTTAAATGAGCGACACAATGATAAAATGCCCATTAAATTGTACGTTTTTGGACATTGACTCAGTTAATAATTGTTATTCCAAATGACAATTAAAAATATTTACACATCTTATGAAGAACGCGCGCACACAGATTTTGCCATTTTCAGAATCATAAATCATCAAGGATACACATTCGCAATTTTGCAAGCATCCCACTTGTCCTAAAAATTGTTTTACATTGTGTCCCTAATTAAACATATCATGTTGAAGATACAATATATCATTAATTAGTTTTAACTAGTAATTAATTTTGACAATTTAAGGAAATCATGCTTGCATGGACAAGCTAACGGTCACGATCACAACAGTTTTGCACATTGCCAGTCTCCAAAAACTGAGCTTCTTCTGTGCATTTGCGAAAATTGTGGCCACATTGCGGATAAGATGGCCTTTGAAGATTAAAGGCGTAAATCTGCTCGCCTTAATAGAAAAAATATCAAACTATTTGGCTATGACGACCGCACTAGTCAAAGATCCTTTATCTCAGAAATCAAACAATAGGCAAAAACCTTTTAGATTAACCAACAAACCGTTGCCACGCCGCCACACTTAATTTGCATTAATTAAGTTCTGACGAAACCCACTACGATGACACTGGTAGTGGAGGTGGAAGAAAAAAAATGTAATCTAAGAGGCTAAAGGCAAAAGAAAAATGAAATTTGATAGTCCATTTTTTGCGTAATCGTCCTACACACCATGAAATAGGTAGGTAATAAACTTTAGCAAACTGCCATGCCACGGAACATCATCAAAACTATATAGTGGTCAACAAAGGTTAAGTTGTCGTCGTCCGTCGTTATTGCATAGTTTTTTTTCGCAAACTAATAAAAAGAATTCTCGTAAAAATGTGAAATATAATTGGCATATGCAAGCGGTATCTGATATTTGATTTGAGTAGGTTAATAAAATGGGGTAATTTGATAGGATATCTTGAGATCAAATCACACTTTATCCTCATCGTCAAAGCAAAAGATTTTTTAAAATGTCGAGGTATTAGCAAAAGAAAGGGGAAGAGTCTTTTTATAAGACTTTTGCAAAAGGTGACCGTGGTACTGACCAGTGACACCGCGACATCCAACACCTTTTTTTCTACAATCAATAGATGATGATTCAACTTGGTGATAATATGCAAAACAGGCTATATCCGTAAATATTTTATGACAAAATGGCAAGTGACAATGGCATGGTCGTCTTACCAGCAAACCAACATTAACCATAACACCGTAACAATTGACTATTGTTGCCCACCACCATCCCATCAAGGATGGCTATCTATCCATCTATCAGTCGTCATCATCAGCAGCAGAGGATTTCAATAGCCGTTTATTTTGCCATACAAAAGAAAACTAAGCATTATATTTCGTGGTGAGGAAGATGCAGAATGCAAATTTTTCTAGCAAATCAACGTCCACATCATCTCATATTTTTTATTGAATGGAAACAACCTGTTAAATGGATTATTAACACGAAATAAAGGATGTCGACCGGAGTAGCCTCATAAAAACAATGGATATGAGGAGAATGAAGGCTTCAAGAACACTTCATTTACATGAGCAGTGGAAAGGCGATAGAAACAAGTAGTGCTAGCAAATAGAGAAAATCTTGTCTGATGTCAATAAAGAACGGACAGACAGGCAAACAGATATCATAAAAACTTTACAAGCGCTACATTTAAAAAAATATATATTCATATTGCAATTGCACCGCCAACATTTTTACTACGCGTCCAGATCAATTGTCGGGCCTAATCAGAGCTCACTTATTATTCCGATCATTGAGCGAACCGATGAAAATGAAGAAGGTGATTTAAAGCATTTTAAATACTTTTCGATCATCATTGAAATTCAAATATATGCTGGCAAACCGATTATTTTCTTGTCCTATAACTTCATAATATGCCCATTTAACAAGTTCATTAAACCAGGATTTTAACTGCGTCATAAAGGAAAATGAGAGCCCCTCACCTCACCAAAAAAAGCCGCACTTCATGTCCTATGAATTATAACGTTTCACTATAAAGTCGGCATTTTCCTCGTACAGGAGGGTCTTCTGGTGACCACATTCCATGAATGGAGCGAAGAAAAAATAGAGACAAATAAGGAAAAAATTATAATTGATAGTAGTTTCTCTTCTTTAAAGCTGATAATCATCCCGGCATTGATAAGTTCCACCTTAAAAACACACAACATGCGTTTTCGTTTTTGGAGAAGGTTTTACTTTTTTAGATATTCTGTTTAATTTTAATGAGCAAGGTCTCATAATATATATTTTTCCTCCCACCACTGTTTATCCTCCTCCGCCCGGTTTGAATTGTGGAGTAGATATACCCTCTTCATATAATTAATAATATTTTTTATTTTGGTTATAACTTCACGGTTATGATAATATGAGTTTGCACGGGAAAGTCTCAAACTCAAACAATGCGTAAAGAAACAATGAATGAAAGAGACGTTAGATAAGGACTTTGTCTAATTTGATGTGATGGGGCGAGACTCTAGTCTGAGACCCGACGTCGTCTTCTCATGTCATCATTATTATAGTCATTAGTGTCAACAGCAAACACCTACACACAAATCAACCCAGCAGTAGACCATCAAACTGTATTGCACTTTATCCTTAAAGATAAGCAGTTTTCAGGAGATTACGGGGAAAATTATTGCATTAGAGCTAAGACAATGTTTAAACGTTGGACTTTCAAAGATGAATAAATTGGACGGGTTTACTTTTGCATAAAATATACTCTGCAGATAAGAAACGGATAACAAGATCTATTTAGGGCTTGGTCTTATCCTGCAAACTGGACGGATAAAAACGAGTAATAATTTTGAATCAGAAAATTGTGTCAATTTCTCTTCTAAATATCGACAGGTACATACTTGAGTCAAGTTTCTATGCAACAGTACAACGGTCAAAGTGTTCGACACCTTGTTGTGTACTTCAAAGTCAACGGTTTTAAGCCAGTTTCTTCAAAACTTGTGATGTAAAAGAAAATTATACGAAAGCAAGCATAAATATTGCCCATTTTCCAAAATTAACTTGAGAGCAGAGCTTTACAAGATCATGATTTTACATCAATTAATACCTACATATATGGCAACACTATGGCAAAATTATGATAATGGCAGTACGTTTAAAGGAGCCATGCTAATTTACCAGGACATTATCGTGTCTTTAATGCAACAAAGCAGTACCATCTAGAAACTTTTATTGGTGCATATTTACACATAAAATTTTTGCACAAAATTCCGAGTTTTTTTTTGCATTTTGTCTTATTATTAGAGATAAATGACAAAAATGAATGGGCACATAATTGTCGTCATAAAAAGATAAAACGCATCACATCACATTTTATTTCTCAGAGACAGCCACATAGCGATACAGTGACATAAAACAAGACATTGCACTCAGCCATTCTGGCGTTCCGAGAAGAACGAAATTCAACAAACAACTGCGACAAAAAAGATTCAAGCAGACACTTTCTTAGGTAGTGCCATCATAGAATTGGCGAAAACACCAAATATGGACAAGACATCAATTACCGGACTTCTTCTCTACCATTCAAATTTGTCTGCTTATCTAATGTGTGATTATTTTTGTTTCTCTTGCTGTTAACTAATTACTTCTTCATGTTTAGAATCTGTATACAACGAGACTATTAAGATAGAAACGAGTAGAGATACGTTCAGCGATGGTTAGAAGGAAGAGTGTAAATCAATTAAATAAATCAATCAAAACCGATAGCTTTCAATAGCACAAGAGAAAAAAATCATGACGATGGTCATAATAAAAACTAATTGAAGGTAATTCAAAGTGACAAATATGATGACTCTGACAATATTTATAGGACACGACCACCAATAATTTGGTGGTACCGATCGATCCATCTTTGCCCGTAGACTTAAAGCTAATGTTACCTTTCACCTTTTCCAATGATTAGTCAATTGACTCATTCTGAACTTACATGCACAATTGAAATAAAGCATTGATACATGATAAATGACAAAAACATCAATTATCTGTACCCCTAATTGTTTTCTTTGAATTGTTCATGTCTTTTTTTTGCAAAAGAAAATCTAAAGCCGCTTTGAAAATCGACCTACAACCAAGATGTTAAAATCAAACCACCCCACACTAATACACGTCATATTTCATTAATCATACAAAACTGAAAACCCTCATCTTCCTGACATCATCATTTTTTTCATATCATGATCAAGTCATGTCAGGTTAAAAGGCTTTTAACGTAGTTGTTATAGCAGTTAATCTTGTTATTTTTTCATGAAAGCCATTACACAGCTTTGCATTTCGCCCACGAACATCTTCTAGTAAATTTTGGTAAACCGGCTTGTCATATTATATTCTGCGCAAAAAGGTTTAAACTAAAATGAATTGAATCCTCACTCACATGCCATATTATACTTCATCATTTTCTAATCCTGCAAAAATTGAATATTTGCAAAAACGACAAAATCATTACTTACATTCGCTTTAAAATCATTTTGCTAATTGACTAAAATCCCAATATCATCATCATCTTCCGGATCTATGACTTTGCGAAAAAAATTCTTGTGAGATGCTACACCCTGAAATCATACATACCAAATTGCCAACTTGAAGGTATGCATGAAAAAAACTTGTTCCCGAATCACCTCTACTGTCCGTCACCAACCAGCCTTTTCGGCTAGAGAATCCATTCCCAACTGAGGGAGAAACTGGCTTTGCACCTGATATCAAGTCAGAGTTTTTTAAAAGCTACCTAAGTGAAATTTGGTTGTGTAGAGATACTTTGTATGCATATATATTACTTGTGCGGGTTAGTTGTAGTAGGCATATGTTTTCCTCATTATAATATTATTTCATCTAGTTAAATCAGCAAGGTTCCCTAACCCTCGCAACCACTTTCCCATTTTGCCTTTTTCAGAGCATTTGCAGATCTACTGCGGCGGCTCATCTCAGCTGGCTTTTTAATCATGTCGGTAATAAAGGAGTAGAGAATAAGCAAAAAAGGGTTAAACTGACTAACTCGCAGACATGTACAGATCTCTAATAACTTTATGCATGCATTTAAGGTGTACTGACTGAGTACAGATGTACTTTATTCATATTAATATTTTTACGAGGACTACATTTCGCCAGGACGACATCAATGTTGCTGTGGATTTTAAAATAAAAATTGTTGCAACAAGTTGATTGGTTGTTACAGACGTTATGACTTGGGTGAGTGAGTAGTAGTACCACCAAGGCTGAGCTGAATTCCTCGACTTTGTTATCCTATCCTCATTAATGACTGCGCAAAATCAATATGCTGATTAGAGCCCAAATTATACTTCTGACTGTCCACCCATATCGAAAAGTACAAAAATAAATGTAAAGTGGCACAAATAAATTCTAAAATGCTACCAATTACAGATGTTGCGTCTCGCTACTTTTGTAAATCCACTCTGTCTCCGTTTATTAGTTCAGTCACAAAATATTTTACGACTAATGTTTTACACAGACATTAAAGTTCAAACAAGCAGTTCACGAAAAAAAATCTCTGCAAAAATCATAAAAGTGCTCTTTTGATTATCATGATTCTCATCGCCATGAATGATGATTAATGGAATATGGACAAAACATATCAACTCAACAACATCAGTCAGTGGTCGGTCACTTACATACAAACCGTTTTAACAACAGTCTGCATTACCATCGTTCAAAAAAAGTTTGCATGTTTGTTTGCATAAAATGAACCATATTATTTTAAAGATATGATATTAGGATGATGGTCAGTGTTTTTTTTGCATGCGAAAATGCAGTACACACATCGCAAATTACATCACACAGTGTCATTGTCGTAATCAATGAAAAATGGCAATAATCATAAATGCCGTATCTGGTTTTTCTTTTAGATTGTAGCAGAGTCCCAGTAGTATGATGCGTGTGTAACAGGTAATGTATATAACATGACGATAGTGATTGATGATGACGTGTTTTTCGCAGAAAAAATCAAAGTTGCGAATATTTTTTCGCGATTGCGTGCTTGTTGTGGAAGAAGACGATCAGCAAGGAGTATATAGAGGTGTTGAGGAAAGTATACAATTTTGAATGAGGTAATAACATTAATTCCCTTTTTGACCTATCCCTTGACGAACGGTGTTGGCTTTGTTAGAAAAAAATAATTAAATGAGCCTTCTATGTAAGTGGTGTGGGAACGTACTTGGCAAAAAAGTAGAAAGCTGACTGTGAACTTGATGACATACTCATATTGCAAATATTTCAGAACTAATGTTGAATTATACTGTGTCAGGATATACATTACTTATAATTATATGTACATGCATAATAAAACTTTTAATCATAAAATTTGCATGTAATGAATGTTTATATTCTAAAATATTTGCAAACTTCAATAAAATACTGGATAGTTTCTTAAGCTTGAATTAATTTATTTCAAAATATTATACAAAAAATGTCACTTACTTGCAGTAAAAAAACAAAATCCGTTCACAACAATTCCAATCTCAAAATAGAAATGTAAGATGTGATGGTGATGTGTTGGTTTTCTCTGAGAACTTTTGCTCATTTGCTCTTGAGAGCTTGCTGCAATTTCACGGATTCACCGGTAAATTCACTTGTCACCGAGATCACCGAGAAACGCATAAATAAATCTCTCACAAGAAAGTTTGTTTTATAGGCCCATTTATCTACTTCATTTAACGCATCAGCATCACCGAGCGACCACCCTTAAAAGCAGCATTGTGCTCTCAAGTTGGCTTACGTCGGGTAATTGTATTCACCAACTTTTTTTTTCATCGGATCCATTTTGAATAACAGATTTTCGACATTGTTTGAAATTTTCTCTCACTAAAAAGTAGATTGAAAACCCTATACTTTTCTTCACTCCACCTATTTCATTAGCATCTTAAAAGTTTCAGTGAGACTGCCCATAAGTTCAAAGAGTCAGTTATCGTCACCAAGAAATCATCAAGTTTGAAACTTTTATAGTCGCCTCTCCGTCTCCATATCCATTTCGCTGTCGCAATTTATTTTTGTTTTTTCATCCTTTCTTCAAACATTTCTTTTGGCACTCGCGACACAAAATTCACAAACAATGTAAAAGCACTTTTAAAATAATTTTACGATTGAGATAAGCCTCAGCAATTTTTCATTGCATTCCAGACACTCGAAATAACCCGATGAAAATATGTACGAGGTGGTGTTCCCGATTTTTCCTTTCTTTGAATACCATTTTTTTCACCGTAGGTTATTTTTTAATGATTCTCCTTTTTGAGTAGTTACAACCACCAGAAAACTTACATTCCTTCCTCCATGCTCACTAATTTGAATAAATTATCATTTTCAGCTCAATCAATACCATGGTCGTTTTTTTGTTTTATTTTCTTCAGCATTATTATTTATACACCAAGTCGAGTAAATTGAGATGATAATGAATTGGCTCGTTGAACAAATTGCTGCACTTTTTGCACTTTTGTGACTACACATCTATGAATATATTGCTACTGCATACACTCTCTCAGTCAGTTCTGTTATTACGAGTTGAACAGGTAACCATTTGAACATTATCTCGTAAATATTTGATTGTTGTGCTTTACCATTATCTGACCATCTATCTATCTGTTTCTCTGATGCTGATTAATTATCGATGTCTGTTTAGTCACGGTCAACCAACCATTATGATGATCAGCAACATAATATCATCATGAAAAAAAAAATCCAACGATGCGTGCATATATACCATTCTTGTGTGCACAACCCTTTTTACTGCTCCTCTCTCATGATGATCAATGCTAAAAAGCTAAAATTACTCATTCCTCAACTCGACTCAGAGACAAACACAAGTCACAAAACTACAAATCTTTCTACTAATACATATTATTAAATTGAGCGGCTCGTTCTCTCAGACTATTCGAGCTATCTATATGTAATCCAAATCAATTTTTACAATCATTGATTAAGTTTTGTAGAAGATGAAATAATAATGGAATGCAAAGGAACAATAAAAAAAGGAGACACCTCATAGGACACGATCTTATTTGATGACCAACTCAACCAACGACCTCGTCACTCGTCTCTTTGGACAATGAAGAATTCCTTCAGTGTATCATCGGCAGAAACAGAGGAGGAATATGGGAATGCACTCTGCACTTATTATTATTTTCTACGAAGATTTTTTGGCATGTCATCTTTTTTTCTGCCTTCTCGTGACACTACCACCGTCCTTTTTTCTGTAGAACTATTGCAATTTTGCAACGCGTTTTAATCACTCCTTGTTTTCATGTGTGTGTGTGTGTGCACGCACGCATGCAAAAATCAACCCTTTACAGCCACAAAGGAAAATGAGTTGAGTGAACAGAAATGAGATGGGTTCAGAGAGTTTCTTTCATTTTTCAGAGAGTCAAGTGGTTTGGCACTTTAGTGGCTAAAGTGAGTAAACCTTGTTATTGCGATTATTGCCGTGGTAAAGTGGTAAGTGGTGAGGAGAAACAAAAAAGTCAAGTTTTTGTTGTTGTTGCAGGGCATACTTTACATCCATCCAAGTTGATAAAGTGGATGAATGATTGTGTATTATTGGGCGCAAAAAAAGAAGAAGAGTACTAGAAGAGGAGGCTGAAAAAAAAGTGAAGGAAAAGATCAGAGATCCGATACTGCGGTGATGGAGGTTTGGCTTTAATATTTTAGCTTGGCTACATTACTGCAAAAGAGTGCTATGATGATGATGAGAATGATCAATTCAATTGTGATGATCATTCATGGGTATTGCATAAAAATGTATAAATACATGTTGTGGTCTTGTATAGTACGCATATATTTAGAGATGTTGGTATTAGCAATAAATGGGCATCAGGATCATCATCATCATCAGCAAGTTCAGTTATTATTATTTGAAATTCTTCGTTTGTTGCACGCATACACACATGCTATACATCATGATGATGGCAATAATAATAAATAGCAGGAGTATGTACCCGTTGCAGTCTCTAAGCTAAATATTCTTTCTTTAGATGTCTTTTCTCTAACTGGTTAAAGTTGTTGCTTAACTTGACTGTTTACTTTGAAACACCCTTCGGGCTTTTAATTCTTCGTGTATTCATCGTCTCGCCTTAGATTCTTCTTTTTTGAGACTTTGAGACACTGACATGTATGGGTGGTTGAGTGGGAAAGGGTTGAAGAGAATCTTTCTTGCAAATGGACTTGCGGTTGCTTAATTCGTGTGTTTGACTGTGAGTGCGAGCTCGGTTGATCATGATGATACAATTCATTTCTATTTTGCCTATTTATAGAATGAGACAATGAATTAAGATGGCAAAAAGATGAGCTAAAATGTTGTGTGATACTTGAGTAGTCGTTAATACAGCGTATTATAGGTAGAATGATGCAATTCCTAAGCGTATTAAATAAAATGAACGAATACAATCACGTGTCTCAATGTGCATGCTTTATGTATACCCAGTTTTGCCATATATTTAGTGTATGTACCGTACAAGTTTCTTGGTATGAAGAATAGTGACTAGTGACTGCAATGAACTAAACAATTGTCATTAATGAAAGCAATTCAAGAAAATTATGATACTTTGAATTTTCTATACCACGTACTAGTAGACGTAAACGCGACAAGAAGAAACGGCGAGGAAGATGTTTGCCATCTTGTGGAAGCTAAACGAATCAGCATAATGCAAAAAGGCCGTTGTTTAATGGCCCAACAATAAGCTATTTGTTTGTAAGTTGTTTTCTGGAAAACTATTGAGGCAATTATTCGTTTTTATGGGAATATTCATTAGATATGTTACGAGATTAAAATAAAATTTCCTAGTCTTGTACATATTATTGCTTTCACAATTTCACATCAACTTCACTGCTTCAGTTTCCGCAAGGCTTTGACATTTATATTCTTACTTCTTACACACTGTAATTGATAATATGAATGTGTGATATAAGTACAATTTTTTAGAATTCATGAACTGAAATTTACATAAAAATAATCAAAGCGATGGTCACTAAACCAGAATCCGAGGATGTAGTCAAAATTTCTGCCCTAATGTGCATTAATGGTAAAAAAATTTCTAAGCTAAAACACAATGCAAATGTTGGATGAACTTTGTGTTAGTTTCTTCAAGTGAGCTACTAAAATCAATCATTACAAAAGTAATTTTAAATTTTCCATTGCTTATCTGAAGTCTTCTTGTGTAAATAAAACTAAAACTATACGATCAGTCTGACTCACATTTGAGTTGATTAATAATGTAGCAATTATTATAGAACCGATAATTGCATGTTACAAATTTTAGTCTATCAGTATATCTTGTATGAAATGTTTGATATTCAGTATGACATTCCATAATTAGTCATATTGTGAAAATATCTCAATACTGTCACATACATACATACAAAATATATTAACTTGATTGAACTTATTTTTCGACTGCACTGTTCAAAAGTTGATTTTGGTTTTGCAAAGTCCTCAATGCTTTATGTGGATAATAATTTTGGGTTTTATTAAAATATAATGTCAAATGTCAAGTTGGAAGCACTTTTGTTTTTACAAGTTTCTAGTATTATGAGCGTTGCTGTATTCGATTCTAAAATTATCTGTTCCATACAGCACTTATCTGATTCTGATTGCGTAGATATATTTGTTTTGCTTTCAACATGAACAAACTCATTCATACGAAATATTCAATTGTTAGTTGTTGCAATCCTTCTTTACATGAACCACGATTGCGATTTAGAAATTGAAACAACATGAAATTTTCAGAAATATAACCCATCTTAGCAATTTAAGTTGCATAATATTACACACTATAGTTAAGTATGCTATGAAAGCTGGACAACACAAAAGAGGATGAATTCAACATACAATATTTACCAAATACAATTAATTAATTGAAATTGAAATACTGATTGTCGTAGATTTCTTAATGATTTAATGATTCGACTTTAATGTTTCCAATACAAAAGTTATAATACATCTTGTATAGGTTACATATGTGTTAAAAGGTATCGGTTTGGCTCTTTTCTTGCTACCACCATGTAGACTGTTACTGCAGAACCCATTTAGATTTAACTGCGAGTTGGTGAAAACTGTCACATTAGTATCAGAAAACAGCAATTCATTAGTTTCCTTAGTTTCCTAAATCTCAGAATGTTGATTGAAAATGGACTGCTTGAAGAATATTTCCGAACCGCAAATGCAATGCAATGCATCACTGGACGCTACTACGTTTGGTCCCACCGTTCTAAGAAAATTAAGCTTGACACGAAGCCTTTCCTCTGGAATTGCAACATAGCTATAGTCATTGAAATGTCCATGGTTTTCTCCAAACTAACAAACGTATTCGAAGGAACTACAAAAGTTCAAACTGACCCATTCCTATACTCATCATCAATTATTGCGTACTACTGCTGGCTACAGGTTGCTCAAATATGCTATATAATCCAGAGAAATTCTGGAAACGTGGACGCCTTAATCAATGGCCTCATTCGATTTGAGTGGCGTTATTTTTCCGACTCCGTCCCGTTATGGGAACGGAAGCGGATTTTTCTGGCTATCATGTCGTGTAAACTAATTCGAATTACGGCTTTGATTCCATTGCCATTCTTGTGTGCTGCCGCATCAACACTATTACAACAATTTCCCTTCAATGCATTCCTCCATCCACCAGGTTCATGGATAATTGCCGGTATTGATATCTTCACTCCTCCAGGAAATCAAATTTTCAAAAAGGTTTTAAAAGCGCTTATAGTTGGCCTCGGTAACATTTGGTGTTGGTATCCCGCTGCAAAGACATGCTTTTTAGTCATCATCCAAATCATTGTGCTGTCCACCTCACTGACAACTTGTTTGAAACTTTTTGAAAGGTTAGACATTTGATACAAGGAGTTATCATAAACATTTTGAAGACAAAACTGATATGCAATCGTTAAACTTTTTTCTTTTCAGACAAGTTTCCATGATTTCTAAAATCCCGGACAAAACAGTAACTCCGACACAACTATTGGACAAAGCCAAGCTGATGTATCGTCAAATCCAAATATTAACTAAAATGTTTAACGATGTTCATTCATCTATTTTGTTTTCCCTGTTAGCTGACGTAGTTTTGACTCAGATTCTAACATTCACCACTTTAATTACTAGTTCCAAGACGTCACACGCGAATCGAGCAAATTTTTTCTTACATGCCTACTACACTCTCATGTTTTTGAACTCCATAATCGTTGTCAATTTTCTATTTGGCTTTTGTGGAAACATACATAATATTTCGGTGAAATGCCAGAAGAATATGAGGCATAACTTTATTGAAGACAGACGTAAAATCCATGAAAGGCTTGTGAGATCCTTAGCCATCATCAGAGTAAATTTTGGTTCTACTAATTTCATAGAGAAACTTACTCCAGTAATTTATCAGAAATATGCGATTGAAAGAATAGCTGACATACTATTACTGACGTAATTTTACCAAAGCAAAATATTTACTTGAAAGTTTTAACGAAAGCTTCGTTCTAAATATACAAAACAATTTTACAACGTTGTATTAAAAATTTCGCAGTTAAGTTTAATCAAACGTTATTGAGCACAACAGACAGCCAAATAAAGAGTACATATATCGATATACATAAATGCTTTATGCTTTACGAGTGATTATATTATAATAAGCGTGACATGAATTATTTGCAAAATAATGGATGCAAAATTTCAGTTCAAAAGTAAAAAAAATATAGAATAAGTTAAAAGTAAAAGGAATGACGGAGGTGGGATCCGAATCCCGTATCCTCGTGAGAAGATTTGAATACGATATTTTGTATTTGGTCAGGTTTTTAAAGCTGGAGCTTAACGCAAGCATTAAACCTCTCCGCCACCCTTGCCTACTGGTAATGGGACAACGAATTTTAATTAATATTATGCTACTTAATACGAGAACCATTGGATGCGAGAGCACAGAAAAAATGCTTTATCGGCTCAATGTTCAATGTTTTGGCTATCGGAAAAGCCTGATAACCAGTGGGAATCATCATTTGTATAATCATTCATTACTAATTGGTGCGCCCTCCCCCTACCATGATTTGCTTCATACTTGCTTATCTTTCTGATTTGTGTAAGAGTTGACAATTTTAATGAGAATAAACATACCAGCAAGTAAATATGATCTTCCAAATTGTCTGTATACCATGTTAAGTTAGGAACAACCATGAAATGGACCTGGAAAACTCCTAACTTAACTCATATTGTGCAGCCAAAGAAAGGAAAACTTGACTTGATTCATAATTTGAAACATCTTAGTCTAGTCAGTGTATTTACATTATGATTGTGATTTGTACATTATTGTCAATAGTACCCTTCGTACATTCGTACATAGAAGGAATTATTTCCATCCACTGTTATAATGATTTTTACAGAAAGAATTTTTCCTAATTTTTACATTAGGAAAAAATGCATTATAGTAAAATAAACAGTAAAATTATCCCAATTTTGCGCGGTTGACACGTTACGAAATATCACTTTCCTAAGTTATATTGAAGTATACTAATTATTCAGCCCCATAATACACGGATAATACTTGATAGCATAAAATGTATCCCATTTTAAACTTCACAACGATATTCTCCCCGCCCCCGACAAAATTTTCTCTACACATCGTCAAGGAAAATCTTTAAGCATGAATAAGCTACTGGTAATTTAATACTTTACTATTTTTAATTTAATTATAAACTTAAACTATATCTGTGTTGATTAGTTATTGATTCAGAATAAATTCAATCGTATTTCATACTTTGCTTATTTCATTTTTTATTTCTCTCTCCCTTTTCTCCTTAAAATGCCGGATATTCCGTCACATGTAGAAGAAATATCTGATTTTGACACATTAACCTACACTATAGTAGCACATATTGGGGAAGACGAAGAAACCCTAGGCAGTCGCAGTCGTCCTGAAAATGAGAGACAGGGACCAGTTGGTGTTCGCAATCATTCCCGTTGCTGCTGTCTTGCATGTTGTAAATGTTTTCAGAAACACTTTTTTCTCCTCGTCACAATCATCTTTGGTTTAATCTTACCAGCAGCAGTAGGATTCTACTTACTGATTTGGTGGATTGGTGCTTATCAACGGAGTGCATCAAAAAGGGTTTGTCGCTTTTCAAAATAGAAATTCTGTCAACATTGTAGACTTCATACTTTTGTACAAAAAATTAAAGCAGGACATTTTCAATCTTTTTAAACAGGCTAGCTTGGAGTCGCATAGAAATGAGTCTTCCAACTCCAGTCATCATATATGATCAACATTTTTTCTGGAAAGGTCACAGCGGAAGTGCTAACGGTTAATGGAATATATTTTTTAGATATTCATAACCAACTGTTTAAATTCTTTGTGTCAACTAAGAAACTAAATAAAAACAATGAAGCAGACCAATGATAAATCATTGAAACCAAAAGGGCATTTTTTCGTAGGCATCAATGAAAGTAAGCTATCCCTAGACCATCAGCTCAGCAGCGCACATGTTCCTTTGCGTAAGTTTGTGATGATAACCAATAGCTGTTACGACAATCAGTGATAAAAATAGCAATTTATAAGATTGAGTCATAAAAATATTCACGAAAATATCAAAAAAAGAAAAAAATACAACAATATGTATCTCTCAAGAATGTGTATAAGAATTTCGTAGAATTGTGATTTGCGATCCCATCAAACTGTGCCAGCATTCAGTGAGCATGGCATGCCATAAAAACGTTTGTTTTCTCTCTGAGAAACTACCAGGAACAATGTGTAACTGGCTATTTGTGCTGTTTGAGAATATCTGGAGAGAGGGTTCTATAAAACTAGAAAGAAATAAAAACAGGGAAAGTAAATGGCTTCACTAGGAATTTTGGTAGAATGACTTTTGATATGATCGTAATATCTACTACACAGTGCAGTGGTAGAATCTAAAACAAGAACACATCAACCTCATTTTTTCTTTCTGGCATATTTCTCTTCTCGGTGCGTATCGTTCTAGTAACCTCAGTAATTTTGCGTAATCGTAGTAGTAAGTAGACAAGTGGAATCGTATGTTTCGTTTGGTATGTAATGCAATACACTACGCAACTTTTTTATGCGTGCTGAAACGACATGGATGTATCCAGTTGAGATCATCAAGACAGCGTGACTCTTCCCTTCTCATGTTTCTCTTTTTCTCTCTGCTGGAGGAAGTTTAAGGGAAAGTAGAAAGTATGAAATAAAAATATTTTTCTGGCTTCCTCCGCTCTTCCTTGGCGTATCTCTGGCGGTAGACAAGCACGTGTAACATTCAGAATTGCTGGCCGTTCTGAGCTATTTTTTATGTGGAAGAAAGTAGCCTTTCTTGGAAAGAGGAATGTGCGTAAATAGCAACTATGGAAGTTGTTGTGAGATACAAAACAAACAAGAGCTATTAAAGATCATGGTGAAGATTTCGGAGGAATTCATTTTCATTTGTAGCATCACATTCCTCTGCATGAAGATATAGAGAAAAATGGGGATACGCTTATTATGTTTATGAGTTTATGTTATTTATGTACAATATGATATTTACTAACTTACCAAAATTGCTAACAAACTGGTACGAGTTTTCTGGATGAAAAAACACTTGATTGTTGTCTTCTTCTTAGAAACAAGTGTGAAATAAACAACCTACAAGAGTTTAATTATTAAGGGTTTTCCGACTTTTGTGCGAAAAAAAGTGTAGATGTGGATGTAGGTCTTACATAAAAAATGGTTGTTCTGTCCAATAAACTCCTCTTGTCTTTAGAACGACAAAAACATATATATAACGAAAAAGAGAATTTGTTCATAAAACAATTGCTGTTTAATGTGATAGTGATTGTATTTACAAAAAGTGCGTGTACTCATCCTCTTATAATTATTTTATTTTAATTACATGTATTTTTTACCCCAGTAGTGAAGACAGAGGGAAGGCCTAGTTATTTTCTGTTGTAATTAAAATAAATGGGACCAAGTTTGCAAAGGGTTGAAAGTTCATGCTCAAAATGAAAAACAAAAAAGTATTACTTGGTCCAACGAACGTGTATAAAAAATACACAATATTGAATCCTTAATAGCGTATGGAGATTATTTAACCAGGCAAGATTCAATATTCTATGGAGATTGTGCTTGTCTTCATGTTCCTTGACTTGGTCATTTTGCTGATGTTTATTACTAACTTAAGTTCGTGTTAATTTTTGTAATTAGCGATTTTGAAAGCCATATAAACCGAAATTCACCAAGAATTTAGCGTGTTTATTATTTATACATTACAATATTATTATCAAATGTTATTGTTCTAAAAAGGGCAATGACTAAAAAATACACATACATATGGATATATTTGATGTATGCAAGATTGGTCATAATTTAATCCTCATCACATACTTTTGAGAACCATTAAAATTGGTAAAGAAAGTTTCAAAAATCCTTTGTGAAATGAGTAAATAAGTAAGTATAATGACACCTGCAACATTTTATATTTTATTTTATTTTCATCAATGAATCCCATAATATCAAAACAGCTTCCACAAAAAAATCCCAATTAAATTCTTGCTTATCTTGCCATAATATTGAAAACTCGTATCGTACATAATCTTTCCCAAATACTAATTTAAGCATTATCTTCCTATGCTTCAAAGTCAAAGTGTCATGGCTTATGAACAGCGATTTGACACAGGAAAATAGTTGAGCTCAATATACCAAACATTGAAACAGTATTTTTATCTAAAGAAAATGTCAAATGTGCAAAAAATTGATTATTAGCCCAAAAGTACCGTAGTTATTGAGAAACCATTTGCATGAAATTTATAAGTTTAAGTTATATAGCAGCTAAAAACAGGTACATATTGCTTCTCCAAATATATTTTTATATTTCCAACGAACGAGTATTGATCCTTTAGTATTCACGATTTATATTCCGGACTGAAAGAATCATGTACTATTTTTAAGGCAAAATTATGTCGATATTTTTATGCGATTTTATTGGATGGATGTGTAATGTCTCTGCCCAAGAATTTCTTAAGTTTATGAGTACCTGTGTAGCCGTAATTTAAGGTTAACTTTAAAATGACAAAGCTTCCTGGAGTTTTCGTGGCTATAAAACTACTATAAGTTTGCGCTCTCATACAGTTTTAACAGTTGGCTAATTAATTAACTAATGAATCAAGTTAAATATAAATCATGTCCAAAATTTTTAAAACCAAATTCACAGGTACTTCTCGCCACTCTTCAGTCCTTCAGCTCCCCATAAGCTGAAATGAATGTAAATGCTCCAAAAATGTATTTGAGACATTTCTAGTCCTTTTTGCTTTCAGACCGTTACTTTCAAAGAACATCATCAATGATTGTCATCTCCCACACTGATTTTTAATTTACATTTCCAGCCTGCTCGAATGCTTCGCAGAGATATGAGAAATGAAGTTGTTTTTAAAACGAAATCATAAAGTGACAAGTAATATAGCATTGGTAATATTTGAAGAGAGAAGATCCAGGTAGATCATAATTGAATCCCGAATAAAAACAAAATTCTCTCCACATGGAATCGAGAGTGGCTGTAGTGCTTTCCACGTCAAAAACCAATACCGTACTTCCTTCTTATCTCTCAAATGAAATATTCTCATGTTTCTCTTGATAAGCTGCAATGAACGTTCTCTTGTATAAGCAGCTACTTGAAATAAAAATATAGTTAAGCCCAACGCACCAAAGAATGCAGCAGTAAATGTTAATATTAAAAATACGGGGATATACTTAAAACAATTAATGCTAAACCAAGGTAACTGAACTAAAAGAATTTGACTGAAAACTACCAGCACTATCGCAATCTGTCCTAAAGTTTGATAACCAGATTTATAAATAATCATAATCTGAAGATAATGCTGATGTATCTGCTGCTTATTAAACACATTGGTAATTTGTATTAACGTATGCAAATGTGCCTCCAAACAACTGAGAAATGTTATGAGGATGATGAGAACGACACCTAAACCTCGAGTAAGGGTAAATACGACTAACTGAAATACAACAAGTGTGAAAACATTTGTAATTACGATTGTTCTCATAGGTTGGTAGAGGGGATCATCTAAGAAAAATTCGTTCATAATCACTCGAATAGGGTCACCACAAAAAAACCATATTACTAAAGGCATTGGCAGTCCAAAAACGATGATACCGCTAACATAATAGAAGAGAAGTAAACCTCCAATATCGGTTTGTTTCTTGGGCACCGGGCAAAAGCGAAATTTAGCAGCGTTTGAC